>JAJQOW010001185.1:0-59504 GCA_037975125.1 Latrodectus hesperus
AAATTTTTACATTTGATTTTTTGATACTATCGTAAATACATTCAATTTTTAAATGATCAAAATTGAATTCTGGAGGTTGTGGAATAATGATTTAGAAAAATTAATAGATAATTATTGTAAAATTTATTCATTCACATAGAAGTTTTGTTCAATCTTGTTCCATTGTTTGGATCATTTGTAGAATATTTTGCCTTACTTTATCAGCTTATAGTATAATTTTCTTACCAGATTATATTGCGCATTATTTTTAAAAATTGGATCAATATACTTCTCATCAACCAAATTGGATTCAATATGCTTCATGCAATATTACTGTAACTTATTTGTACTTCTTGTCAAGAATTTGTTTGTAGGTAAATACCAAAAAACATGCATATCTTTCTGCCATTTTTATGTAAATTTGATACGCTACGATTGCCATCATTTTTTCAAAATAATTCATTAAGCTATAGAACGGGATAAATTTCACTCGTATTCAAAGAAAAATAATCTTTTCTTTCAAAGAAAACAAGTATTTGCTCTGAAAGATTCAAATTTTATGAAAAATGTCCATATCAGATTATTATGACTATACAGAAGTCAATAAGCAAAGCTATTCAAATGAAAAGATTTTGATGCAAGTCTATCTATGTATACTGTCAATATAATAAACTAAAGTAAAAGTGTTATTTGTAGGTAAATAAATGTGTCATGAAAATTAGACAGTTGCACAATACGTCATACACAACAATTTACCAAGTAGTGTACTGTTGTATGAGTAAAATTAGAATTGTACAAACCATTTCGAGGCATTATTTCACACTGAAGTAACTGACCATCATCGAAATATACTGAAGAATAAAAGATAATTTTTCAGAGATGAATTTCTTTTGTATCTTAGTCGAATGAACAAAATAATCCACCAACAAGTGTTGACCCCCAACATATTTTTTAAACTTTTATTCAGATATTTTATAGATTTTGCTTTCACTTTCATTGATTTTGTTGAGTAACTTACTAAATTTGAAAAGGCATTAGTATTATTAAATGTGAATTATAGTTTTACTAAGTAGGAAAAAGAAACTCTAAAAAAGAACGATATCTCCGTATCAATAGTTAAACTCTGCAATCATATAGAAATGTCTTTTAGATTTTTATAGGGAACATAATTTTTAATTAACAAGAATAGAACTTACGCAAGTTTTCATCTACAACTCGATTGTAATTATTCTAAACAGGAAAAAAGCCTGTGAAAGAAACACATGTTTTGATAGAAATTTTAATTTTAAAATAGTAATATAAAACATAAAAAACAGTATGCAAATTTTATCGAATTCGTAAAAATTAATTATATATATATACATATAAATCAAGCATACTTTTATATTTTATTCTTCTATTTGCTTATGAATCCTATATTCTTATAAGAGCTACAACTGAATTTTGAGCTATCTACTACTAGCTACTGAATGTTGTTTCTCAGCTCTTGTATTAACAATACCGTAACATGAAATTATGAAATCCTAAGAAAATATTTGAAAATAATTTTAATTTGGGTGAAATTTATAATGAATCCATCATTTTTATATGTATCCACATTTTTAATAAATCCATCATATAATCCCTTTCAATGTTCCTCGGTTTATTTTTCATGAATATTTTAAAACCAGATTAGTGGAATAATAAAGAGTATTACTGTAAATATCAGTAATTTCATCAAAAAAGGTTTTCTTTAAAAATATGAAAAAAATCTCTAAAATATCTGAAATTTGAATTTACAAACGACAAGTTTAAACTTGTATTGGAAGAACAGTAAAGATTTACTTATGCTACCCCTTAACTTTTGGCAATTTTTTTGACTCCAAGATATGCGCCAAAATGTGAGTAGCGAAATGGTAATCATAAAATGACGGTAGTTAGAGCGTTGGAATTACCAGGATTAAAAGAAATTAAATATTTATCTCCAATATTTTTCACCAAATTTTTTGCCAAACCAAGGACTACCCTATTCTACACTTTTTACACTACCATTACAACACTATTCACACTACCACAAGTATTACTTTAACTAGAACTGATCAAATTTATAAAACATTTTCATTTCACCAACTTTGAATAAAAGTATTTTAACCATTTTCATGAAGAAACCGGAAGAGAACTAACTAGTCTGTTGATGACGATTCATATTCCACGAATTTCAACAATGTTAAAAAACATCAGGCTTCGAATTTTTAAAATATATCATAGAAATGATTTATTTTTATTCATTATAATATAAAATTTATATCTATATGATCTATTAAGGGTATGATCTATCATGTACCCTTACTATATCATAAATATACAAAATTAAAAATTGAAAACCACTAAACATTTTAAGAGGTTTATAAATTAGAAATGAATATAAAGTAACTAAAATATAGGTGTTTACGATATTTTCTGAATTTCTTATGAAGAAACGTTACTTATTTTGTTAAAATAGTAATGATGTAAGAAAATGAGAGGAGCATAAAGCATACTATTACATTTAAATGTTTCCATGTTAAGGTACATTAATGAAAAAAATCGTCAAATATGAAAGAAAAATGTTTTGAAAGATTTGTGAAATACGATTAAATAAAAAGCCGATTCCTATTTGTAAATTAAAGAAAATCATACACAATTCTACTATATATCAATCAGAATAACTGGTATTAAGTATGAAGATAGTGGCAGAAAAACACCGATGGAATTTCAAATAGAAATGACTAAAAAATTAGTCATACCACAAGCATTATTTTAATTAGAATTGATCAAATTTATAAAACATCTTCATTTCACCAACTTGGAAATAAAGTATTTTACCCATTTTGATGAAGGAAATTTAAAATTTCATTCATAGTTTGGATTAAGAAAATTGATGTTTGTTTAGATTTCTAAACAAATGCTTTCATCTACAATTCATGAGAAGGAAGCCATTAAAACCAACTTGGGGTTTTACTGAAAGTGATACATATAAACGGTTTTTATATATACTTTCGTTTAATACATATTTACTTTAATAATGTGATAAATTTAGATGATCTCTTCAATATCTTACATGCTTTTAAACTGATGAATGCGCACATTTATGATATTTTATATGTATTATATTGTATGGGTTTATTATGTTGTAAATATAAATTAAAAGATGAAAAGTATGGAAGAGTAATACAATTTTAAAATTTAACAATAATTAATTACTTTATACCCCAAATTATTAATTTTTCTTTAATTAAGAGTAATTAATCACCACGTATCACAGATTATTAATTTTGTTTTGACATGCTAAAATAGACGCATGCCATGACCATTCTCGTTAATATAATAGACCTCTCAAAATTTTTTAATTAATTTAATTTAAATTTAATTAAAGTTAATTTAGTTTAATTCAACTTTCATTATAAAGTTAATTTAATTTAAATAAAACTATATTTTGATCCTTAATATTCATAAAAATGTTAATAAAATAAAGAAATATAATATCTTGCATAGTCATTCTTACATTAATATTTAAAATAGGTATAACTTCATATGGTGAAGAATAGAAAATATTTTTAATAACAAAACAAAATAGCCATTTGAAAAATATTTAACAAAAAACTGATTAACTGAAAAAAATATTTAACAAAAAACTGATTTCCTATTAGCAATACGAATATAATTGCATGTACTTTTGAAAATTGATTTTTGAATTTTAGAACACGAATAACTGATACAACTGTTGCTAAAAATTTAAAGAAAATGAAGAGTGGTTATTTATTTAATTGTTCACTGTTTTAAATAAGGAATTTAAATATTCTGACTTTCAATATTTCTTAATAAACATCGTGATCAATCGTAAGAATGTAAATATCTCTTGTCCTTTCATCACGCCTATTTCATAGAGAAAATAGAATTTCTAAACGAACTCCCTTCTTCATTTTTATGAAATATTGTGGATACTTAAAAATTTTTTGGGGTTGGGTTATATAAATAGTTTGACAGCCAAAAGCAATTAATATTAACAGTATTTTGTTTTCTGAGAATTTTCATTGGTAAATATTATATTCTTGTTCGAAGTAATAAAATTCGATGAATAACTAACATTTAATTTGGCATTAACACACATGTAATAATAAACACACATGTAGAAACCAAATATAATACAACCTCAATCTTTCATTATTCTACAGTGGTTAAGATCGAACCCTAGATTTTCCACTTCGCAAATCAAGACTTCCCCTTTGGGCTACGGAGAGTCAATTTGACGCTTATAAAGATCAATGTACAAAACACCATTTTTATATGTAATAAAATCATGAAAAAAGGCGACTAAATGTCGTATAAAAATGAACTTGAATATATTTTATTGCCCCAATATTAATTTCTAGCACATAAATTGTAATTTAAACTTAAATATAATTTTCTATTTGCGCCTGAAAAACTTTGAGAAAGATCTACATCTTTATAATTGCACGTTATAGTCAGATATTTTTAATTTATATAAAAATATATGAAATACTGTAGATTTTTGTTTCAGGCAAGTTTTAAATGAAAACTACTTTTTCAACTTTTAACTTTAACATTTAACTTTTTAGATGGCAATAAAATTCCAGTAATAATAGTCGGTGAAATTTAATCTATAGTGTTGTAATTAAAATAATTATTGTAGTTATTTTACAAAATAAGTATTAAATTTTATATCTATTATATAATAATTATAATAAAAGTAAGAAATTGGAATAAAAATTATAGCCTCTACTGTATGAACCAAGCATTATAGCTGTAATTTCAGTCTTTAATTTCCATGCGAATAAAATATGATTTATCTGAAGATCTTATATCATTTAAATTTTCATATCAGCAATCTTATCCCAGCAATTATTTTGACACATTCCAAAATTTCAGACGGGTATAAAGTCAAACTAATTCCTCAAAGTTAAATACAATTTTGAGCACCACTAAACTTTTAGTATAAAAATTTTGCAGTATTTAAATCATTACTTAAATCATTTCAAATTTTTGGAATGTAGAAAATGTTTACAGTATTAAATGCAAATAAGAGAACAGAATTTTGCTGACTGTGAAAATGGAAATCAAATAAAACTATTATATTTTATATTCCTTATGAATAATGTGTATTTTGAAGTTTAAATATCTTAGATAACAACAACTCACTTATTTCAGAAGGTTTATCATTTTAAAATACTCGTCTGTCAATCATCATTTGTTGAGAAAATGATGTTGATTCTTCTTTAATTTTTCTAAAATATATTATACATACATATATATATGCACATATATATATATATATACATAATCGTTATTAGAAATTTCCGAGTAAAAATTATTATTTGTTACAATTATTTTCCCATTAAAATGTAATTTCTCTCCTTGTCTTTGAGTGTAGTTGTATGAGAAAGAGCAAATATGACTTCATGTGTCCTTAAGTGTTGAATTTGGAAGTTATCAAACTTATTGTGAAAATGCAACTAGGTAGTAAAAAGTCAGTTAGAAAGTTGTTTACCAACGATGATTTACTACCAAATAAGGGAGAGGTGCATTCATTTGTGAGGTAATTTCAGAGCTCTCATGACTTTTAATAGTCAAAAAAATTTTGGAACAATTAATTTTCAGGTTACCGAAAATTCATGAGAGATTCTTATGCCTCTCAAGGATTCAAGAAAATTATATCTGTTGAAATTCGTTAAACGAACAAGAGTCCATGAATCGCAAAAAGAATATTTAATGAAGCAAGTTACAAAGAAAGAAATTATACATATACTAAAGTAATAGAACAGAACATGGTGTATTTATAGATTTTGGACGGCTTGAACACAACCACCAATCAGAAGGCAGCGCAGCAGATGATTTGTAAGAGCAGACGATTGCGGACGTCTTAGAAGACTACAGTTTTACAGACGATAATAGACTTACTTTGTGTTTCTTTGCGATTACTTGCATTATATTATTTACAACACTCGCCCTTAATCACAAAGAAACATGCACAATAAAATCATATAAATCAATAAAAAAAATATACATTAAGAAATTAGAAACGTTCAAGCCATCCACACAATATTTACATTAACATGATATAATCTAATACAATTTTAATCCACATAATGGTAAAAGTTCTTTTAATTTAAACTTAGATAAAGATTTTGTAAACATATCAGCAATTTGTAGGTTAGATGAAATATAGTAAACTTTTATATCATGATAATTCAAGATATGTTGAATAAATTTTAATTTAATGTCTATATGTTTTAATCGACCTTTGTTGTTTTCCTTTGTTACACACTTAATACAAGATTGATTATCTTCAAAAATCATGATTTCTTTAATATCATATTTCTTTAATATAATTCCAAAATAATGTTTTTCAACCACAATGCATCTTGAATGGCTTTACTTAGGGCAATAATTTCTGCTTCTGTAGAAGATAAAGCAATACAATTTTGTTTTCGACAAGACCAAGATATTGGACAATTATTAAACATAATTATGTTACCATAAATGGATTTTCTGTCATTTGGGTTTGCACCCCAGTTAGCATCTGCGTAGATATTTAAGCATGAATTTTTATCCACACACTTTTTATATTCCAGTTTTAAAGTTGAAGTACCTTTCAGATATCTCAAAATTCTTTTCAATGCACTCGAAGCACTATCAGTAGGGTGTTCTTGAAGTTGACTCAAACAGTTTACAGCATAAAGGATGTCTGGACGAGATGTATATGCTAAATAAATTAAAGATACTATTAGTTCTCGGTAGGGTCCACAAAAAGCACTTCCTTTCTCAAAATCAGCTGCTGTTGCTCCTACTTCCATGGGAGTAGAGACTATTTTAGCATCAAACATTTTAAATTTGTTTAATAAATTCAAAATATATGTTTCTTGATCTAGATACAGTCCATCAGGTGTAAATGTAATTTTAATTCCTAAAAATTCAGAAACTGTTCCAGATTTAGACATTTCAAATTCTTTTGATAATAATCCAATTATAATTTTGATTTCACTATCATCAGTACCCGCAATTAATAAATCGTCCACATAAAGTGCCATTAGTATTCTTCCACCTTTTGACTGACGAATAAAAATGCATTGTTCACTATTTAATGGTTTAAAGTTTAATTTGATAATGAAATTTAAAAATTTTACATACCATTGACGAGGTGACTGCTTAAGTCCGTATAAGCTTTTCTTTAACCGGCACTTCCTGCCACTATTATCATCATATCCTTCTGGTTGATCCATGTAAATAATTTCTTTTAATTCACCATTGAGAAATGCAGTTTTAACAACAAGTGAATAAACTTTTAAATTTTCTTGAAGAATAATAGTAAACACTATACGTAATGCAGGAATACTGATAACTGGTGAAAATGTTTTATCATAATCCACTCCTTCTCTTTGCATAAAACCACGAGCAACAAGTCGAGCCTTATATTTTCCATCTCGTTTTTCGCGTAGAACCCATTTGCATGAAATTGCACGTTTCCCATGTGGTAATTCTTCAAGACACCAAACTTCGTTCTTTTCCATGGACTGCATTTCTTCATCCATTGCTTTCTTCCAAAGATTCTGTTCTTCCTCTGGCAGTGCAGATAAATCTTTAAACGACAACGAATCTTCAAAAATTACCATTGCTTCATAAACTTCTGGTTCAGGATATTTAACTGGTGGTTTCTTTTGCCTTTGTGGTCTTTCCAAAATTTCTTCTGTAGTAATTGTTTCAGTAATATTTTCTTCAACATCATCTTCATTTTCCGAAATAATGGAATCCACATTCAGAATATTTTTATCTTCTAAATCCATTTTTCTTTCTTCGTTAAATACAACGTTCCTTGATATCACTATTCTCTTTGAATCTGGATTCATTAAACGATATCCCCTAGTCGAATATCCCAGAAATATCATTCTGTTTGACTTCTTATCTAACTTCTTCCTTTGAGAAGGAAGAACCAACACGTATGCATCGCATCCAAATACTCGAATGTTTTGAAGATCGGAATCTTTACCATATTTCAATTTATAAGGAGTACAGTTTTCTAATGATCTACTAGGAATTCTGTTTCTTAGGTATGCAGCAGTTAAAATTGCAAATCCCCAAAATTTTTTGCTAAGTTTTGCTTCAAATATTAAAGCTCGCCCTTTTTCTAACAATGTACGATTGGCACGCTCAGCAACTCCATTTAAAGGTGCTGTGTACGGAGGAACTGGATCTATTGTAACACCAAATTTAGTAGCACATTTGATGAGTTCACCACAAACATATTCTTTTGCATTGTCGCACCTAATTTTCCGTACTGAAGGATTTGCTTTTAAAAAGCATCTTAACTCATTCACAACATCACTTTTTCTTTTCAGCAAACGAACTTCCATAAAACATGAATAATCATCAATTAATGTCATAAAATAACGCTCACCTGTAGCCATAGGCGGATCAATAGGGCCACAAACATCTGTGTGAATCAATGTCATAGTTTCGGATGCCCTTCGTCTGGGTCCTTTTCCTATAGGAGAAGCACTTTGTTTGGAAAAAGTACACACTTCACAAAATTTATCAAAGGTAGGCAATCCAAGTTCTTTTAAGGCTTTATTAGAGGAATGTCCAAGTCTTCTGTGCCATAAATCCAAGTCATTTTCTTTCGCAGTAAGAGAAATTTCACAATTTGGAACAAAATCACAAATATACTGTCCACTATCATCACGATAACCCAAACAAATGTTTTCTTTCTCATTTTCGATGAACACTTTTTTATTTCTAAAGATAACACTATATCCACCTAATTCAATATTCTTTACAGAAATTAATTCTCCATTGAGTTCAGGAACAAAAAGGACATTTTCTAAAATTATATCAATTCCATTAGATGTTTTGCCTTTTACACTTCCAATACCTTTCACTTCCAGTGCAGTGGAGCGGGATGCACATCGAATAGTTCCTGATGACGGTTTGATGAATGAAAACCAGTCTTTCTGAGAGCACATATGGGATGTTGCCCCGGAATCAATAATGAACTTTTTCGGACTTCCGAAAGTCAAATTGCCAGCAGAAAAAGATAGAGCAGAAGAATATTTTTCATCAGTCTTAGATTCAGATTTCAATTTACATTCCTTTTTAAAATGACCAACACGACCACAATTATAGCACGTTTTCTTTTTACAAAATTTAGAAGTATGTCCTTTCTTTTTACAATGAAAACATGTGAGTTCTTTTCTCGTAGAAAAAGACGCAGTATCCACAGTTTGTTTCATAAAACGAATACTTGTTTTATTTCTCGAATGATTCAAAAGAGCTTCAGAGTCTATCAAACGCTGAGTTACAAAATCTAATGATAAATTCTCACTCGGTTGATTCTCTAATGCAACCTTAACATTTTCGAATTCTGGAGGGAGAGACATCAAAATATAGACGACAGTATCAATATCACTAACCTCCGCTCCAGACATTCGTAAATCGGCGACAAGTTTTGAAACTTCATTTATGTGCTGGCGCATTGGAACATCTCTGTTTTTCTTAAGTGTAGCAAGACGTTTTCTAGTTAGTATTTGGTTTACCGCTCCTTTGTTTTCATAAACAGCATGAAGTTTCTCCCATAATTCCTTCGCCGTATTTTCACCACTCATTGATACGAGCACTTGATCACTTAAGAGTGACATGAGTAATGCGTAGGCTTTCTTTCCTTTAACGACTTCAGCTTCCTTATTCACATCGGGCTCCTTAACTAAGTATGTTTCCAGTTCTTCCGCAGACAAAACAGCTTCCACTCGTCGCCGCCAAACAGGAAAGCTCTTCCCATCAAATGGATTTACTCCGTACAAATCATGCGGCGAAGCCATTGCTTATTGATAAATTTATTCTATCAAGCAATAAATTAAAACTAGAAACTGCTTTCAATTTATGACAGTGAAAACCACGCTCTGCTGTTGAAATTCGTTAAACGAACAAGAGTCCATGAATCGCAAAAAGAATATTTAATGAAGCAAGTTACAAAGAAATTATACATATACTAAAGTAATATCAAGAATCAATTCGTTAAACCAGAGCATTTAGCAGCGAAGCTGCTTTTACTCTTTCATCTGTGATAGGTTGTCGTGGAAATTAGAGGAAAAGTGGCGAGTGGGAGGAGTCAAGATAGTAGTAGAAGAAGAGGAGGGGGAGTCCGGGGAAAGCGGACGGTCTCTGATTGGCCGAATGAGTTGATCCAGCAATCGAAAAAGAGAGCTCGAAAAAAATAATAATTTTTGCAAATAAAAACAACATTACAGGGGTAAAGTTACAGAATTTGCAAGTCATGATATAAGTGAGAAATAAAATTGAAAATAGTAAAAATCTGGATTAAATATCTGGGTTAAATAGGAAAAAGTACAAAAAACACTAGAAAATAAGTGAAACATGAAGTATATACAGAAAATTTACAGTTCAAAAGTAGGAATATAATACTAAAAAGTGGAATAAAATATTTACAAAGTATTTACAAAGTGAATTAGCTGGGATTGGCTTTTGAAAGACTAGACATGATAGCATCGCTGAGATAGTGGGCAGCAATTGGCCTTAATTTGACATCATCACTTGAGTTTGTACAGTTAAAAATTTCGTTGAAGCTTGCTGTAGAGCAGTTTTCAGCTTTATTGAAAAATCTTATATTACATTTAGCAATATGTTGCTCCATAGTGTCCATTCTAAGATCTTTTCTAATAGAAGAATTTTTAATGTATCTTGGGGCCCCGAGCATGTTTCTAATAGTTTTATTTTGGAAGTTGTTAAGCAATTTCATAGTGGTTTTATTAATCGTACACCAAGCAGGAGAGGCATATGTTAGGATTGGAAGAATCATAGAAGTGTAAAGCAGTTTTTTCATTTTGGTGTTTGTTTTGCTATAATATCCCATTATAGGTCGTAATTTCCTCAGCATTCCAGTTGCTTTATTGATGACATTTTTAATATGAGGCTTCCAATTTAAGTGCTGGTTGATGGTGAGTCCTAAGTAGTTAGCATTTTTAACAATTGGAATTTTATTGCCAAACATGGTGAGATCTGATTTTCTGTTGCTTCTTGTGCTGGGTTTTTTGATAATAAGTAGATTAGATTTATTTGTGTTGATTTCAATATTCCAGGTGGAGCACCAATCTTCGACATCGTTGATTTTGTTCTGAAGTTTGCGGATAGCAAGTTCAATAGATTTTGATTTAGTTATGATGCCAGTATCGTCCGCGTAGTAGGCTGTTATGCTATTATAATCAAGTCTATTGACAGGAAAATCCACTGTATAGAATAAATAAAGTATTGGGCCGAGGATACTGCCTTGTGGGACCCCAGCTTCAATGAATCTTGTAGAAGAAATACTTTGATTATGTTTAATGTTGAAAGATCTGTTTTTAAGATAATTTTTAATAAGAAGTATGATATTTTCATTAAATTGAAGATTTTTGATTTTATAAATTAATCCCTCATGCCAAAGTCTGTCAAATGCCTTGGAGACATCTAGCATAACAAAGGCAGAATTTTCTTTGTTTTTAAGCCCTCTGCTGATAAATTCTATAATGCGTAATAATTGTTTTGTAGTACAGAGTCCTTTCCGGAAGCCATATTGTTCGTTAGGAAGTTTAGTCATATATTTTTGAAGTCTGTTGTAAATAATTTTTTCGAAGATTTTCCCAAGAGAAGAAAGGAGACTAATAGGCCGGTAGTTGCAAGGCATCACAAGATCTTTGTTAGGTTTTGGAATCATAATAACAACAGCTTCTTTCCAGATGTGAGGGAAGTAGTTAAGTTTTAAACAAGAATTAAAGATGATATTAAGTTGAGAGATGATATTTTCAGATGAGGATTTAATCATTTTGTTAGTAATTTTGTCCTTACCTGGAGATTTTCTTATATTAAGGTGTTTAATGATGGAGCGAATTTCTTCAATGGTTGTGGGTTCGATACCCGGGTCAGTGACATTTTTGCTGTTGATCCTCTTATAGATGTTATTGATTGTATCTTCAAAGTCAGTGTCTGTGTGGGAGAAGTTAAGTTTGAATTGTCTTTCCATGCTATCCGCAAAGGCTTCAGCTTTTTCCTGGTCGGTGTACACCAGTCCCCTTTCTCCATGCAGAGGTTTGCAGGTTGGAGTCTTGTTCTTCAGGTTTCTGGCAAGCTTCCAGATAGAGTTGTCATCTGCGTTTAAGGTTTTAAGTTTGTCTTCCCATTGCTTGTTTTTATGATGACTACATTTATCTCTAATTAGACGATTGAGACTATTTATGGCTGTTTTATAGACTGGGTTGAGAGTTTTTCTGTACTTTTTTCTTATACGGTTTCTTGTTTTGATGATGTCTCTTATTTCAGATGGGATTTTGTGGAAGTTATTGATGTATTTGATTTCCTCAGTAGCTTCATTTAATGCTGATGTGAGAGTGAGATTTAGGGATTGGATGGCCATTTCTATGTCAAGTGTATTGTTGATGTTGAGGGGAGTTAATTTTCTAGTTTGAAGAATGTTGTGGTAGAGATTCCAATTGGTTCTTTTGATGGTCGTGGGAGAATTATTTTTGCAAATATTTAAGGTGGAAATGACTGGAAGATGGTCAGAACTTAGATCGTTATAGACATCAGATGCTATGCTAAAGTTGGAGTTAGTTAATATAATGTCCAGGATATCAGGGATTTGGGCTTGGAAAACTGGATAGTAGGATGGTTCCATGGGAGTGATAATTTTGATGTTATTTTTGTCAAGGATATCCGCTAGATGTTTACCGTTCTTATTAGTTGCTCTGCAGCCCCAGTGTCTGTGTTTGCTGTTAAAATCTCCTAAGGCAATAGTGGTGTAGTTTCCAGAGAAAAGATGTTGAATGTCTTTTTCAGAGAAAGTTCTATCAGGAGGATTATATACTGCTGAGAATTTGATGGTGTGGCGATCAGAGAGTTCAGTTATAACAGAAACTTCTTCGTATCCCTCGTCGTTTTTACTGCTATAGAGAGTTGAAGGAATGGCTCTTTTGACATAGAGTATCACTCCACCTCCTCTGTAGTGAAGTCTATTAGTTGTGTAGGCTTTGTAATTGCTGATGTTGTATGAGCGACTGCCATTAGAGTGAGTTTCCGTAACTGCACATATGTCAATGTCGTTGTTAGTTAGAAAATTTTTAAGTTCATCAAAATTATTTACAAGTCCATTCGCATTCCAGTTACAAATTTGAAGTAATTCGATTTTGTTGTTGATGTTATACATTATTGGTCTGTGAATTTTGACTATTTTGCTGGTTTATTGCTTCCACAATTCCAGATTTTTGAATGTAATTTACTATAAGTTTGAGTTGATCTAAGATATTTTTAGCTTCTTGTATGGTGTTAGAGCTTGCAGCCTGGGCGTAAGATTTGTTTTCTATGACCACTCCTTTGGAGATACGGATGGTGGGGTTGTCCTGGTTTTTAATTTTGGTGGCCTCGATGAAAGTTTTGCATCCGCGGAAATTGGCAGGGTGATCTCCCTGGCAGTTTGCGCATTTTGCTGGTAGGTCCTTGCTCTTCTTGCAGAGGTATGAAAGATGATTGTCCCCGCATTTAACGCATTTCGGCTCATGCTTGCAAAGGCTTTGAGAGTGATGTAGTTTCTGGCACCTATGACATTGAGTAGGGCCTCCTCTGTTTCTATACTCTTCAATACGGACTTTAACTCTTCCAATATATTGAATTTGGTAAATTTCTTTTGCTCTATTGGTTTTGGCCATGGTGATTAAAAATAGAGGAAGTTTTTGAGTTTCCCCGTTGCGTCTTCGTGTCATTTGTGTTATGGAGCTAATTGTGAACCCATCTTCAATGAGACTGTCAGTAATGTCTGCAATTTCCGTATCGTGAGGAAGATCTCTGATGACCACTTTGAGTGGTTTCTCTTCAGGGAGGAGATAAGTGTGGTATCCAGCTCCTATTTTTTCTAGGATTTGTATAGCAGTACGGTGTGATTCAGCATCAGAAAATTTTATTTTGAGTTCATAGCTAGATGATTTTGCTGTGTATCCTGAGAGTTTTTCGTCTAAGAATAGTTTGTCCAGTGTTTTCCAAGAGAATTTGTTATCTCTAATAACAATGGGAGGGATTTTTCTTGATGGTGTGGCAAGAATCGAAGGATTGGTGTTTTCGTGGTTTTCTGCCTGGGGTTGAACATCCGTAGGAGGGATATCTTGTTGTATCTGGTTGTTGTTGTCTGTATTGAGAACTTTCTTTGTTTTTGCATCTGCTGCAGAGTCTTTTTTAGCAGTTTTCTTCGTTTTACTAGGAGGTTGTTGTTCTTCGTGATTTTTCCTGGTTCTTTTGGTGCTAGTGGTTTTAGTAGTTTCCATGTTTTCTTGTTGGTTAAGAATCTCAAATTTATTTCCAACAGGGATGTCTTTATGTATAACTTCGTCCATTTCAATGTTACTAGCATCCATAGCTGTATCTTCCACTGAAGAATGAATGGTTTTGGTAGTAGTTTCACGAGTGATGTGCTTTGCGAAATTGTTAATTTTTCCACGTACTGCTTCCTTATCTTCATTGGAGAATTCATCTGAGTTGGTTATGTCATTTAGCATATTACAAACTTCGTCTAGTCTAGCAAAAAGCCTTTCCAACATGATTTTTTGAGTAGCCTTGAAGGCGGCCTGTCCAGTAGATTTAGCCGTTTCCATGTCCATGATAAGTCCAGAAGGGAAATAAAGAGGGGAACCCCCTACTATTTTTCTCTTCCTTCAGACGATTTGTAAGAGCAGACGATTGCGGACGTCTTAGAAGACTACAGTTTTACAGACGATAATAGACTTACTTTGTGTTTCTTTGCGATTACTTGCATTATATTATTTACAACAATATCAAAATTGTTTTCTGGTTGCAGACGGTGCATTGTATGTCCAATGGTAAATGTTCCTTATATTAACCAACTGTTACTTTCTCAATGTTCCCTAATGGATATTGAGCATAAGCCAATATGCATTGTCATGAATATTTTTACATTTGAGCAACAAGGTATCTTTCGGTCTTAAATCATTACTGTTCTACAAATTTGTAATCGACTTTTCTCACCATATTTCATTTTTTTATATAGAACCTCTAATTATGGATTTTTAACGCTTAGGCATTGTACATCGTCTAATATTCTGTCCCATAACCACTTTCTTTATACCCTAACATCTTTTTTTAGGATTGCAATTGCGATTGTTCCGTCACTGAAAAGGTGAGAAACATTTTTTAATAGTCTTCTAGTATTAACAAGATGCTCTTACTTATATGTAATAAGCATTAACTTTGTTGCTTAATTAGATATTGTATTCGGTTTCAACACAGGTGTTTCAAATAAAATATAGAAATGTGTGTTTAGATTACCAGGAAATACTTCCTTTCTTAAAGAAGCTCAATGTAAGAACTTGTGGCATTTAATATGTGTGAATTTTGGTTTTATCAAAACAAAATAATAATGATAACAATCCCAATAATTGTTATCATTTTTAAATACTTTGTTAAAAATGATAACAATTACTGGGGATGTAAATTTTTTAATCAATGTAATAATTAAATGTTTATTTCGCTGTTATAATTTGAAATTGTTATTGGAATTAGTTTTTCTAAATAATTATGTACAAATAGATCAACTGTCAAGTTCATTGTCATTACCACAAAAAGATGCTAATTATTTTAATTGTTTAATTATTTTTACATTTATGTTTAATTTTATATTTAATTATTTTTACAAAAATATTTACTTAATTATACTTTCTTGTTTAAGTTATGTATGTGAATCGGCAAAAAATGATTTGCTTATATTCCATTAAAATTTGTGTTTTTCTATTTTCTCCTATTTATTAATTTTTTTATATTTAATTAGAATAAGAATTCATTCAAATTTTTTTGATAGGCAAGGTTTTGAAAATATCTATTTTATTTTATTCAATTACCAATATTCTATTTTATTCAAACACCAAAATTACAATGTCTCTATTACTTTTCAATATTTTGTAATTATAAGATTTTTTAAAATCGTTTTTAAACAACGTTTCATTTAAACTATGATAGTAATTTCAAATTATTGATAAATTTGTTTTTATTTATTTATTATAAAAAAGTTTGATGTGTTAAATATCATATTTTTTTCATTTCCATAATTTAAATATTTATAAATTAATTCGATCAATTTAATAGTAAAAAATATTACGTTTCATGTATTTTAAAATAATTTAAATATCTAAACTTGCTAAAATTATAGGAATTTTAATTTTAAACCGTTGGTTATATTTTCATCGTGTTGTATACTAGAGGTAGAAAATTTTTTGTACAATATTTTCAAACATTTTTAAACGTAAAATATTTTTTTAATAATTATAGCATTTATATTTATATGTTAGTTAAAATATTCTTATATATACATTCAAACAATCAGAAGAAATCCTAAATGTAAAGCATAAATTTCGTACTAATCTTTTGTGCAGCTAAATAGCAGGCTGATAAGAAGAGTAAATTGTATTTCAATTCATTTTATATCTGAAATGAGAGTTTAAGGCAAATATTTGTCCTTTAAAGCTATATCAAATATTACACAAAAGATTAAAGCTTAACGTCTGAGTTAGAAATTTGATAAACAACTGAAAAGTTAGATCGTATCATATATATGGAGGAGTTGATTATAATAAATATCAATATATTTAATAGATAAGAGAGTGAGAACGTCTTCGCTACGTTCTCACTACGTTATTATTTTAATGATGCAGATGCATTTCAATAACTCATTCTTAAAAAGATCCCAACAGAAGTAGTAGAAAGCTAATTTGTTTTCAACAATTTGTCTCTCAATATTTCGAAATTATATCGCACAGGTCTCTGATTTTGACAGAAAGATATTCAATAAGATATGAATAGTAAATAACAATTCTATATTTTATAGCGCGAGAATTTTTTTTCATTTAAATTGATTTGAGAGTCATTGGTCAACATCCTGAAAGCACGAAAACCATTGTAATATGTTAACAGAATGTTAAACTTTGCAAAGATAAAAACAAAGCATTTAGAGAGATTTGAGATTGAAATGTATGAAAAAAAAAACAGTTTCTCCCTAATATAATTAACAGCGAATTTTCGAGTGCATTTTGCATTTATCACTTATCGCATAAGTTTCACTTTTGAAGAAACCATTTTATAATGTTTTCTTGTGCCCAGTTTATAATTCTTATTATTTAGCATTTAAATAAATGAAAATATTCTAACTGCTACAACATTAATATTGATATGAAATTATGCTCATAACTGCAAAGCTAAACCGTTCATTTAAAGCTTCAAAAGCTTAGAGAATTTTATTAGAAATAATAAAATTTTCAATTTTAAATTCAAAAATGAAATTGAAACTAGCTGCTTTTTATAATACAGTTCGCTTAAAACTTAATTTTATATTAAAATATTAATTAACTCGTGAAATTTCATATAGTTTATAAATATTCCATTTAGAAAAATCTCCTTTAATTTCGGAATATCACAGTGAGAAACAATAGGAAACCTTTTATTATTCCATCAAATTTAACTAAATACAGATTGAATTTTTGTACCCTTTCCTCATTTAGTGCAGATCTAATCAAATGCGATTGTAAGAAATATTCTTCTTTAAATATTGCATGACATGGTCTAGAAAACAAGACCAATCAGAAATGGAGATATGGTTTTAAAGACCACCCCTTTCATTGATGAGACAAAACATGGCATTCCATTTTGCAATGCATGAGTGCTGCATTAATAAGATCAATCATAAGGTCACTCGTAATTGCTAAGTGGTTTGTTGTTAATCTCTTCGAGTGGGTGATTTTTTTGATTGATGTGAGCAGAGAGCGGGTAGCTAAAACTGGGTTAATGGAGAACTATATTTAAGCCAGCAGAACGGGGCACATTTTTCTTCACTTCTTTTGCATTAAGTTTTTTTCAGAAAAGGGATGGATACAAAAAGGTTTACTTAAAAGAAAACATTAAAGGGTAAAGCACCTTTAAGTGCTGCCATTTTGGTATTTGAATAATAATAAAATAACAATTCTCTCCTTCTATGTATTCTGTTCTACATTATGCACATTTAGTGTAAATGTTATCAAATAGTATACTCAAAATAATAGTATAATTCACAGTCTATCCTGTTGGATATATGTGTAAATATTTTGTTTAATAAATATTAAATCAAATTATTTCTTAATGTGATTCTTACTAAATTATTATTTTTTGACCGTAAGAGCTAAAGTACTGTTGTGAACATATAGTAATATTCATTTTTAATTGAGTGGTTGAAAAACTTGATAAAAAATATAATGAGTGATAAAACTTTAACAATTAATGATGTCTTAATGTGATTCTTAATTACATAGTATTATTTTTTTAATATTAGAACCAAATTATTGTTATGAACGTAATAATATGGGATCAACTTTTTGATGAGGGATAGAAAAAATTGTCAAAATAATGTTTGCAGATTTCAGCACATCTCAGTATTAAAATTGATTTCATAATATGCACAAGTGAAATGCACTTTCAGATTATGCAACTCTAATAATTTTATTTCTCAATAGTACAGTTTCAAGGCTCTAATACTTTAATTTCAAGAAATCAGTTTTAAATTACGCAGGCATGCTCATGTAGCTGTCTTTAGGAAGAATGTCAGATGATCCAAAAATCGGGTAACATTTACGAATTCAAAAAACAAATTCTAAAATAATATACAACAAGAAATAAAAATATACAAAATATAGTTGGTATGCAAAATGGATTCGCTGAAGCCTTAAAAAATTTCAAAACTTGTAACAAACGGAGATAGACAATTAAAAGATAAACACGCACTTTGAAAATCTTGTTAAAGTGAATTGTCAGGAAGGATACAGTTATAGATAAAACGGTGATATTTATATTACACATCCAGATTCACCGAAACATTATTATAAAGAAAACTGCCTTTTCAGTACTGAGAATTATTTATGGCTCTGCAACTCTTATGGCATTAGATAGTTATTCGTAAATTTCCAATGATAACTATGGCTTGAAAATGTTTATTATAAAGTTCGAATCAATTTGATGGTTAAACAATTAACTCTATAGTTTCCAGAAGATAACGGAAACTGTCCCTTCTGCGTTAGTACTGAAAGAAATGGAAATAATAATTTTTCTTCAATGAATGTAGAATTTATTAGTATTGAAGTCTTGTATAAGAGAATTTCTTGATATATTGTTTAATTACGTTTATTAATTTCTCTGCTGATAAAGTTTCTTTGCTATCAACCCAAAATTTAGTTTCATCATAAACTGTTAAATGATAATTTTATGAAAAGAAAAACGCATTTGCAATGTATGTATTTCAAATAAAAAAAAGTTGGTGAGGATGATAAAGTTGTCCAACATTTTCTATACCAATGCATTCTGTTTTGCTTTTGGGTTTTTTTTATCAACTTTTAGGCACGAGTTGAGAAGATCCCTTTTTTTCCAGAAACAGTCGGGTTCTGTACTTCGTGCTGCTAGAAAGGTCACGCACGTCAATACATGAAAACTGTGTTATTCTCGACGCTGATGCTAAATACCTCTTGGCATTTTGATTAACGTTTTTAGATACAACAGAAACATCAAGCTGTATAGATGCACTCTAAAACTGTTTTACGACAATCACATTTTGATCTGTTTTATTCTAACTAGCCTCATAACGCCAAGTCCGGAGGCGTAGTGGTAGAAGCTTCACACTTCCAAGGAGAAAGTTCTATCCTTGTGTTGGGCAAGGTCAACTCATCCTTTTATCCCTTCTGTGAATTGATAAAACTGAGTACCAAGCGTGCTTGGGAACTAAACATTGACTGTTTCGCATTAAGCTGTCCACCTAACCAAGACACATGCTTCGCACACCGGGGCCCTTGGCTATGAAATAGATATGGTCACTGGAGGCCGTGGTCCTCATGTGGGATGTCGTGCCACAGAGTTTTGATGAGTCTAGCAATACAGTGCCCGTGCCTTAATCCAAATTATTTTTGGTGACGAACTTAGTTAAGAAAGAATAATGCTATGGATACTATGGAGTTATTACTATGGACTATGGAGTTATTTTTACATATACTATGGAGTTATTTTTACAATCTTGTCTCTTGGTTATGGACATTGATAGATAACACAGGTCGGCATTTTGAGAATTGCTTAAGGGCTTCTTTTTTCGCTGTCTTATTTGTAGTCAGATAAAACACAATCTGTTACAGTTTTTATATTTTTCGATTCTCTGCAATTTAATGAATTTTTGTTTATAACTGATAAACCTCGATTCTAAAATTAAGAAACAATGTTTTCCCTTTTGTTTTTAACTGCTTTTATAGTGAAGGGAATTATATAAATGATTGCGTGCACATATTAATGTTTGTATGCGTATTTAACATGAAATTATATTTTGTAACAAATAAAAAAATTTTGTTTGATAATAACAACAAAATAAAATATACAAGAATTTTACTTTATTACTAATATAATCGCTATCTTATAGATTTCACTGATAAATCTATAAGGAATTAAGAATTTCTAATGAATTTTAGATATCAACCTATCTTCATTATCTGAATTATCGTCTTATTGACATCTCACGCGAGCATTCTTATCGTCAAAAAAATTACGATAAATTGATTTCCATTAATAAAATATTCTAATGAGATCAGCCATTATATGCTGTTAAAATTTTCTATTACTGTCATTTATCATTAATGATGACTACAATTTTTAAAAAAATTGTGGTATTCATCTTATATAGTTTCATTATTTCAATTTTATAATAATATTAACAAATTGTGTATATAATTATTATGTTAATATATTATTGATATTTGATGAATTAACAAATTCTGTTTTCACTTTTATTTTATATGAAAATATTTACATGATAATTCATATTTTTGCATAAGATTTTATCTCTAGTAAATTTTGAAATCAAGTTTCTTAAGATTTATGCTTAGAAACATCGTGTAGTTTTCTTAAGAAGTTAAGGATAAAATATCTTTTAAAAAATGAGGAGGATGTTGGTAATATAAAAGGGGTAAAAAATTTACGGTAACTGCTTGAAAATTTGAATAAGCTCATGGTTAAATTATTTCATTTTGTTATGCTTTATTCTTTTGGTAGCTTGAATAAAATAGTCTGCTTTAAAATATATAAATTTCTTTTCATATGTAAAAATATCACTATACTAAATATGTATAAATTTAAGAATTCGAAATAAATCTGTCATAAAAGCTTCTGTTCATGTATTATGCATCTAGAATTTATAATGTTATTGATGTGTGTGTGAATACCTAAAATAGGGATACTTTTTTAGGTGATTTGATACTTTATGAAAATTCTTTAAATGATACAGATAAATTTATTTTACTATGTAAATATTAATTTTTTTATTTAGTTTCGAGAAATCTATCTAAGGCAGATTAAAAAGGAAACCTTTTTAAATCTAGAAGGTGTATATGTATTTTTGAGGTCTTAAAATAAATTTAGCTCACAAAATACAGAGAAAACTATTAGTTTGTCTCAAAATTTGAATCACAGCGTTTTTATCATTTCAAATATTTGGAATCAAATACTGAAGTATTGACTCGTTTTAATTTAAAATATAACAGTGTTTAATCAGCTGCCAAAAAAATTCTTTATTGAAAATATGTAATTTAAAATTTACAATCAAAGTAATTCATTCATTGCAAAAAAATCTGAATTTTTTTATTTGTTTTTAAGTTATCTCTATTATTTAAGAAGTTACCTCAATGCAATATAATATGTCTTCGTGTAAAATAATATTTTTAACAATAGAGTGGTTGTGCTTCTTTCGTTTCAGTTGAGATCATGATTACGAACACTTTATTAAAATTCTCATTGGTTTAAAATATCCATGACGTCAGAAAACGTTTCATCTACATCACATCGTATTAAGACAGAATCGTAATTCCAACTTGCCAACGAATTTGCTGTCTGTTTTTAATTCACATTCTTCGAGTGGCAGCAAACAAGGCGAAGTTCACCATCGAATGTCAGTGTCGTCAGCGATGGGAAAAAATCCATTCATGATTTTTATCAGTAAAAAAGAAATATTTTTTAACTATATTTTTTCCTTTTGTAAAAGTTTTCAAAATCATGAAAAAATACCTGTTGTTCTAAATAATTAGTTTTCAAATTTTCAAATCTTTATCGATATTGCTCCCAAAATTGAACACGTTGAAAATAAGAAAAAATATTCCAAATATAAGGAAGGTTAAGCTTCAGTACATTGTATAATGATTTTTTCAAATATAATGTTCAAACAATTCTGTTTTTTTTTTTTTTTTTTTTTGTTTCTTTCGTTATAGTTAAGATCCTGAGTACGCCATTTCATTACTATTCCCATTGGTTAAAAATATCCATGACGTCCGATAACGTTTCATCTACGTCACATGGTACTGAGACGGCGTTGTAAATACAACTAGTTGACAAATTTGTTGCCTGCCTTCGAATCACATTCTTCAAACGGCAGCAAACAAGGCAAAGTTCACCATCGAATGCTGAGAATATTGTCGAAGTTCATTTTGTTAATAAAGTGATTTCTTACATAAAAGGACCAAAACATCAGTTCAAGAAGCCGTTTTTTCCATCCATTCAAGCCATTAACACATGGACAATAGAACAGAAGAAAAAGAAAAATGAGAACGACAAAACATGCACTTTATGGTTAGATTAATTTGCCAAGGTTGAATTAAAATCTTTTTTATTTTTTTATTATTTGAAAATTTTTATTCAATTATTATTTGAGAGCATCATCTCAAGATGTCATAATGTAATCAAATTATTACTTCAGAAGTTTTCAGCTGTCGTTTTTATAAAAATTTTCTAAGAACTTTTTCCCCCTTTTTCTCTGTTGCCTTGATATTGAATGGATATTTGTGTTATTCGAATTTACATTTTTTCCAACGGTGGGCACTTGAGGGTTGTACCCTATGCCACAACAAGGCCAGAAACTGCTACTCATTTGTCGTTACCCAGTGGACACTTGTAAACCAAGTCACGGAGGCGAGTAGCGTTACCCGCGCCATACCACCACAAACCCGTTTATAGGGTTGGCCACATTCATACATCATCACGGAAGAAAGGATAGAAAAACACAGCAAGAATAGAGAAAGAAAGTAACATCCATGCCCGAACCGGGATTCGAACCCGGTATCCACAGCTCAGGAGTCAGGAGCGCTAACCACTCAGCCATCGGTCGGCTCGAATTTTACATTACATGGAACATTTTAAGCATTATTCTTATTCCTAAATTAAACTATTTACGTAGTAAAATAGGTATGCGGCATTTACAAGAAACAATGTAAATTTTTTTTACCTCGTTGTTCAGAAAACCTGTAACAGCAAAAGAATGAATCATTGGAAAAATTTGAAAATTTCGTAAGACAATTTAAAATTTTTGAAATTTCAATGTAATATTATATCATATATACCTTCTCTAATAAACGTCTATTTTACATTTCAGCTATGAATTAACAATAATCAACTGTGATAAACTTTTTCTTTTCTTTTCTTTTAATATTTTTGAACGTTAACATATAAAACTTGTTGATTTTACAATCTAAGATTAACATCGTATGATATTTATTTCAAGAATGAAACATCTATATGAAAGCTGTCATACATTATGATATTTTGTCAAAATTTTTTATAAGTTTCTAATGGAATTTTCCTTAAAAAATAGTATAATTATTATACAAATCACTGTACTATATATTTATATATGTTTAAAATTCAAATAAAATTAAGAAAAATTTTATTTGCATTAATTAAAATAAAATAAAATTATTCGAAAAAAACTTTTTAAGATTAACAAATCATTTTATTATATTTCTAACTAGCTTCTTCTTCATAAGCTCTACAGCTGATTACCGACCAAGTCTGTTTCCGTCAGCTTCTTCCATCTGGATCTACTGGACGCCAAGTTCCTCCAACAGTTTACTCCAAGTCCAATAACCATCTCACCACTCTATCTATCCATCTCGTTTTCTTGCTCAAAGTACAATAACCATCTCACTACTCTATCTATCCATCTCGTTTTCTTGCTTAAAGTACAATAACCATCTCACTACTCTATCTATCCATCTCGTTTTCTTGCTTAAAGTACAATAACCATCTCACTACTCTATCTATCCATCTCGTTTTCTTGCTCAAATTACAATAACCATCTCACTACTCTATCTATCCATCTCGTTTTCTTGCTCAAAGTCC
This sequence comes from Latrodectus hesperus, assembly GCA_037975125.1. Classification (NCBI taxonomy): domain Eukaryota; kingdom Metazoa; phylum Arthropoda; class Arachnida; order Araneae; family Theridiidae; genus Latrodectus; species Latrodectus hesperus. The sequence goes on from JAJQOW010001185.1 coordinate 24,214, forward strand.
AATAACCATCTCACTACTCTATCTATCCATCTCGTTTTCTTGCTCAAAGTCCAATAACCATCTCACTACTCTATCTATCCATCTCGTTTTCTTGCTCTTCCTCCCCTTCTCTTTCGCTCTGGTGTTTGGAAAGTCACTTTTCTAACAGAGCTTTTATCGGCATACTAATAGATATGCCCAAACCACCTTATTTGGGAGGCATTGAAAACTTTGACTCTGTTGGGCTCTCTGTATTTCAATTGAAGTTCGTAATTATATCGGATTCTCCATATTCCATTTTCTCCAATTACTTCAAAATTTTTTCTCTAAGTCTTTCTCTGAAAGGCCATCAAATTCTTTTCGTCTTTATTGATAATTGTCCAGCATTCGCTACCCTATAGAACTATAGGTCTTAGTAGTGTTTTGTAGGGTTGCACTTTCGTTTTTCTGCTTATTTCTAACTATATGCAGTTACAAATTTATTTACGGGAAAAGAACCAGAAGTATTTTTGCATTTTATAACATTTAAAAAAAATCAGAAGCACTTTTTAATCTTATTACATGAGAGCAATTGTTATCTTTTCCTATTATTGTGCATTTTTCAAAATTATCAATTTCAAAATAAAATAAATAATAGATTAAATTTTCACTTTAAAATTTTTTGATTATGCAACATATTTCACTGCTATCTGCAATATTCATTTTCTTTTTAAAAATAGTAGATATTTTTAATTACAATTAATGGAACCTAGTGGATGAAACTAAAATTCATGTGGTTGAACAAATTACAAGCTTCATAAAAATGCGTTTATAGTAATCATATGTTTTTAAAATTATTAACAATAGAATCAATGACATTAACTCAATGTTATATAAATTTTATTGTTTCAAACCGTATACAAATTTCTAATTAGGACTTCTAATTTTTTTTGCCGCCCAACTTGTCTAGTGGTCAGCGTACCTGACTGCGGACAAGGAGGTCCTGGGTTCGAATCCCGGTTTGGGCATGGATGTACTTTCTCTCTCTATCTATCCTGTCTTTGTCCTTTCCTTGTATGAATGGGTTGTGAATGTTTGCCTACCTTATAAACGGGTACCTATGGCATGTGTATACTGAGGAAGTCGGACTCCACACCAAAATAGGGTTCAGTAGGAAAAATGGAACAGCGCATCCCATGTTGCCAGCCTAGCTGGCACACGACAAAAACAATTTTTTTTATCGAATTTGTTAAAATGCAGCTACTTTTGCTTATTGATAACTTTGATAGCGAATGATATTTAAATGACGTCAAACAACACTCTTAATTTAGTTTAGTCACGGAAATCAAATAACTAAAACAAAAGTATAAGTTTTTCATTTTTTTTTCGCAGCCAGAAACATTATAGCGACAAATTGAATATATAGAAAACATATTCAACTATATGACTATACTTCCGTCGTAAAAGAACGATATAAAATCTATAACTTATTATTATTCCTGTCACACAATTGGTTGACATTTTGCTAAGAAACAGCCTCCGTCACCTCTCTGAGTCCAAAAACAAAAACTTCAACTGACCGAATGTTTACCGCTGACGTTTCCGATGTCGAAATTCGGACGAAAAAGTTATCGGGCTCACGCAATAATTATTATTTCGGTCGCGTTTCGGGTAAACTGTTGTTTTCCGATTGAGCCCTCCGTAACTAAGGGGTCGGTCACGAAAAATAACGTGCAATAGTGTACTTTGCATATAAAAAAAATGGCTTAATGCGCAAGCGTACGAAATTTTCTTTTTCTACTTTCACTAGACAATTCTTTTAATGGACGAAGGGGTGTCAAACGTTTTTTTCTTATTTTTTATTATATTTGTGTATAACAACTGGGTATCACCCACATGGTCCAGTTTATAACCTTAGTGATACACTTTAGTTTTTATTTCATTTTGGGTTAATTGTATAGAGTTCTGCCATGCCCATAAAAAATGGAATTTCCCATCAAAATCTCATGCTTTTCTCATGGGCAATGCAAGGGAAATGTATAATTTAGAAGATTCTGAGATGGTATCCTGCGTAAAATTACAATAAGAAGCGTAGAAAGATAATGGGTTTATTATGCACCAAACTAAAAAAAATTCTTATCTTTTTCTTTTTTTTGATTATGCATGGAAGTTCTTATATCTAAAAGCTTCTCATTAATTTTTAAAATATTATTAATTTAAATGTGCGAAACTGTAGTTAAGCTTAAGCAATGATTATTAATTTTTTTTACTTTTCCTTAAACAATATTAAAGCGGTTAAAATTTCATCCTTTTCGTGCTAGCTACATTTAAGTTTTTTTTGATTTTTTAATCATACTGAGAGCTAGTAAATTTCAAACGGATTATACACAGATTATTTTTTTAGAAAACTGTTTTCTTAGTGAACTTATTTTTAGAAATTCAAATTAATTCCATAGTTTTCAATTATGACTTTTCACAATTGTAAAGATATAAATTTTCAAAATTTTTAAAATTTATTTCCAACCCAAAATAAACAAATTACAAATAGATTAATAGTAAACTATTTTTAAGAAAATATTTTACTTAAATAACTTATTGTAGGAGTTAAAAATATCCTTTTAACTATTAATATGCACATATATCTTAAATTATTTTTTGAGTTCTTTAATGATGAATAATAAGCAAACTGTGATGTGATTGTATGGTAGTTTTTCCTGCATAAAAAAGCTACACAGTTAGCTGATTGGTTAGCGCACACGCAAGTCCGTGAGTTCGATTCCCACTTCAGGAGGAGATGTTTCTTATGATTGGTGTTTCACTTTGAACTGTAGATTCTAATCGAGAGGATGTTTCTGTGCAAAGAATCACCGTAAAAGGGATGTGATAGAAATACTTTAATTTAGTTGTTTTGTCTAATGATTTCCTTGAAAAAATGTAAGCAGTCCTTTTAAATAATTTATAATAATTTAGGTTTATATATTTACTTCTCTCTGTTTTATATTTTTAAAAATTATTTAATGATATAAATAAATTACACATTTGTGACTCCTGAAATGTTATCTCAAAATGTATTTTTATTTACCAAGCTTATTCTAAAAATGTCAATTAGTCTTTAAAATATCGGCGTGTTCTTTTCCCACAGTTGCCAGACCCTTTTGTTTCAGTTGATTTTTTTATAATTTCAACTGCCATACATATTTTAACAGAAAATATTTTAATCAAATTTAAATATTGTTTAAAACTATTTTCTATATAACTAATGCAATGGTTATTATGATTTAATAAAAATGATAAGAAAAACTAAAATTAAAAAAAATCAACGATCTTTTTGAGCTTATGTTTTACAAATCGGCTTTTTCTTATTTCAACAATATTAATTAAAAGAAAATTTTTAATGTTGGCGTAAGCAAAGCGATAGTCTTAAGATTCAAAGGAAACTGTTTACAAATATTGCAATTATTAATTTAAAATTCTATTAATTGATGAAATTTTTAAAAATTTAAATTGTCCTTGTCGATTTAAGCTAACTATAAAGTAGATGGGTAAAAATTTACCGTGCGGTCACCTTTGCCGAAATTTTCAAAAAGTCGCCAAGGGTGACCGTATGTCGCAATCCCGATTGGAAAAAACGGCGGGCGGAAAATGGCTGAAATGTGACAAGTATGTCATACATTGTTGGTATCTAACAATATGCGGCTAAACTGAGTATTACGGTCAGACCTCAGTTTTACCCGGTTTAGATATAGTGCCGGAATTTCAATACTGTCTTTTATATTCGTTTTGTATTTCGCTGTGAATATAGCGTAGGAATTTCAATCCTTACTTGTACTTGGCGAAAAAAATCCAAAAAATCGCCAAACTTCGACCGTATTATTAACTAATTTTACAAAATTAACAAAAAACGCGGATTTTTAGATTTCAAACATCAATGGTAAAATAATAAAGTTGATATGTTAAATTGTGCATAAAATTTTTTGATTATATTAATGAATTTAAATTAGTAAATATTCATGAGAAATTAATGACAAATAGGGTTGCCAAAATACTAGTTTGCCGAGTTTCCAGTAAAAATGTTCGCCAAATTTGGCGCCAAAAACGCGCCAAGGGTGACCGTACAGTAAATCTGATCCGGTAGATGTTTTGTCTTGTCTTTTTCATTTTGCTTTTTCATCTATTCTATTGTCCATGTGTTAATGGCTTGAATCAATGGAAAACGTCTCCTAAAACCAATTCTCTTGTCTTTATATAAGAAATCGTTTTATTTACAAAAAGACATTCAACTAGATTCTCAAACATTCGAAGGTGAACTTCACCTTCGAATGCTCGCTCGAAGAATGCGATTTAAAGCAGGCAGCAAATTCACCGACAAGTTGCATTTACGACGCCGTCTCAATACGAAGTGACGTAGATGAAACGCTATCTGATGTCATGGGTATCTTAAACCAATGAGAAACGTAATAAAGTGGTGTACATAGGTTTTTAAATAGAACGAAAGAAACAACCACTTTAGAATTAAAAAAAAAACATAATCATCTGAACATTATATTTGAAAAAAAAATCAATGTACAATGTACTGAAGCTTATTTTTCCTTATCTTTAGAAATTCGAAACATCTAATTTCTGGTATAAATGCATATTTTAATCGAATTTTCTCCTTTTACTAAAAAATTGCTTCGTACATGGTGTAATGAACATTATTTATCAAATAACTATAACCATGAAAGCAGCTTTCTCATTTGAAGATATCGACAAAGAAAATTTCATTGAGTAGGCAGTATTGCATAGTAAAAAGTAAAGATTTGGTTCACCGGCACCGAGATGTAGGACATTTTATTCAAACAACAATCATCTGAGGATTTACGAAGATATCGGATCGAAAGATGACATTCTTTCCGAAAGAACAATTGAAACGTTTTACCACACTTATCTGTTAATTGGAAGAGAAATGTATGAAGTCTTATATTCTTATCTGTTCTTGTGTGTGTGAGAAAGTTCTAAAATATATATATATATATATATATATATATATATATATATATATATATATATATATATATATATATATATATATATATATATATATATATATATATATATATATATATATATATATACATATATATATATATATATATTCGACATTATATCTATACAATAGAACTCCCATTTATCCGAATCAATTGGGATAAGACCCCATTCTGATAACAGGAATTTCAGTTAATTGGATATTGAAAAATGGGCTCATTTTAATTAATTATTGTAAGTTGAAAATGGGAGAGGAAAAAAATATTTTTAAGAAGAATTTATTTAAAAAAGGCAATATTTTTGCTTGTTAAAGTACTTAAAAGTGCTGTACTTTAATAGAGTACTAAAGTACAATGCTGTAAGTATGAAAGTCATTGGCTGCCGAACATCTCTGTCAGAGTAAGCTGTTTCACTGCCTTCTTCCTTTTTCGGGCAGGTAAGTTCGCTTGACAGTGAGAATTTGCATGTGGTCACACTCGTGGTGACGCTCCATCCAGTTCAAAGCAGTTTCAAAGACGGCAGCTGCTTCACTAACTGATGGCTCCACGTCTGCTTCAACTTGGACATTAAGGTCATCTTCTTCCTCGACACTTTCAATAAGTTGATCCTCATTTGTGGTTTGAAATCCAGTGTCTTACTCATAATCTTATATCTTCAGCGCTGACTACTGGACACCCACCCAGGAATTTTCTAAAGACTGTTTCTGAACTCTTCTATACAGGGACACGTCTCTCTCTCTCTCTCTCATTTTCATCTTTTCCCTTCTCTTACTTTTTCTTTTCTTGAGTTTTTTTTTCTTTTTCTCATTTTCCATCTCTTTTTCAATCTATAATTTATTTTTTGAAATTCTAAAAGCGATTCGGATAATCAGCGTCTCGGATAAATGGGGTTATCATTTTGAATAATAATGTATAAGAGCTATTCATTTTGGAAATACATAACTTTATTTCTAAATGAAAAATAATATTACTAAGAGAATGGAAGTAAAATTTGATTTGAATTATTAAAGAAATGTATGTACTATATAATAAAGAATACCATTTGTGATTTTATTGTTTATTAATCTACATTCTTTATACACTCTATTAACATTTTCACAGATGTTCATTTGCAAAATTTTAAGTTAATACCAGTAGAAATAAAGGAAAATTAAAAAAGTAAATGAATAGTAACTGAAAGAGATTTTATTTAACGATTTCGGCAAAAACATTTATTACTTCATTTTCGACAAAAATTTGCACAAAATTAATTATTAATTCTTATGAACATTTTTATTTGAAGATTCCTAATCATAAAATAAGAACTATAAACAGCGCTATGAAGATTTCTATATTTTTCAGTTTGTAGATGATCTCAGGGCCCGAGTGTTAAATTATAATTTTATAAAGATATCTTTATTTATTATATTTAAATTTAAAATCGCATAGGATTTTTTCGATATAAAAATAATTTTATTTAATTATGCTCTGTCTTTCGTTGATATGGCTCTGCTTATCATACTATGATGATTTAGAATTTGATTGTGTTAATTTTATAAATCCACAAACTTATTCAATCCATTCTTATTCATATATTGATTTTTCCAATTCTAAATACATATTTTTATCTTTCTATTCTCATTAATTCTTACAAAATTCAAAATGTACGTTTTATTAACGTAAGAAATAACACTGAAAATTCCAGCTGATATTAATATAGAAATTTACAAAAAGAAAAAAATAAATGCATGTATAAACATTCACTTGAAAAAACAAAATCCTTCATTTTTTAACATATTTTAATCAATTTCAAATATTTATCAATTTAGATCATTACCAATAAAATTAAAAGTAAACTTTTAGGTAGAATGAAATACATTTGCTTTCAAAATATGCATAATACAGAACAAAAGAGCAAATGATTCTAAGAACTAATTAATGTTTGTGATAAAATGTTTTAACGCAAACATATATTTCAAAAGTTTATATTTAAATGTGTATAAGCGTGTAAAAATTGACTTAAATAATTTTTCTTGTTACTTCTTATATATATATATATATATATATATATATATATATATATATATATATATATATATATATATATATATATATATATATATATATATATATATATATATATATATATATATATATATATATATATATATATATATATATATATTTATATATATATATATATATATATATATATATATATATATATATATATATATACATATATATTTATATTTATATATATATTGTACCGAGTTCCACGGGTTCGTGTTGATTGAGAGTTGAATAAAGCAACCACTTAATGAACACAAGACTTTTATTCGTAAAAACTTCACTAGATAAACGAAATTCCCGCTGTAACAATCACAATTATACAGCTACAATTCGTCAGATACAATAGGAAATAGCTTCCAATCACAGGTCTCAAATACCTCAGACAGAGAACAACTAGCAGTCACAACTAATCGTCTTCACTCACTGACTGTCTTCACAAAACTCTGACTCTCTCATGTCGGGCTGCGGTATTTATACCTAACTTGGCGGAGAAATCTACCAATTTCGCCAAGGTTCTGGAAGCTTCTAGGCTATCTCGAAAAATATTGGTCCTAGAGCTTAGGTGATGGATGTTTCCAGAAATATCGATTTCTCGCCAAGTCGCCAAGAATCTCGCCAACCGTCGCCAAGTCGCCAAGAATCTCGCCAACTGTCGCCAAGTCGCCAAATTATTAGGAAATCAGCTTTTAAACTACAAAACGTCTAAATACCGCAATTTTTGCCCAAAATGTGAGAATTTTCGATCTGTCTGAGATATTTTAAGACAAATATAATCATTATTTATAAATTTGTAACATTGCCCCCCTCTCAAGGACTGCACGTCCCGGGCAGTACAATCCCCTGATAGGAGGCCAAATTTAATATAAAAGAATTTACATTTCAAGAGGATACAGAGCACATTACATACACAAGCAACTAAAAATACAAGAAAATAGAAAAGATTAAAATTATCTATACTATTTACAAAGAGACCATGGTCTACTAATTTTTACTCTACATTACGATAAGGAGCTAATCTATCATAATGTACTACCTTTGGTTTTGAAGAAGATGATTTTCTTATACGAACCACGACGTCGTTCAGTCTTTTTAGGACTGTGTAGGGACCTTCCCAGTTGGCTTGCAACTTTGGAGAAAGTCCTTTACGTCGAATCGGGTTCCACAACCAAACTTTGTCACCTTCTTGAAATTCACGTCCTGTCGCTCTTGTGTCATACCTTGTCTTCATTCTTTCGGTCGTCAGGTTGATTCGGTCTCGAGCGAAGTTATGGACATCTTCAAGACGTGCCTGAAGGTCTCGAAGGTATTCCTCTGGCGATGAAGATGTATCCGGTGGACGACCAAACTGAAGATCACAAGGCAGACGAAGTTCGCGACCAAAGAGCATCTGTGAAGGAGTATATCCGGTAGTCTCATGGACAGCACTGCGATATGCAAGCAGAAACAGCGGTAGCTTCAAATCCCAATCTTGCTGATTTCTGGAAACCATAAGGGAGAGGTTATTCAAGATGGTTCTGTTAAACCTCTCTACCATGCCATCCGATTGTGGGTGTAGTGGCGTGGTCTGCGTCTTGTCTATTCCGAGAATTTGACACATTCCTTTAAACACAACAGAGGTGAAATTTGTCCCTTGATCAGAATGAATTTGTAAGGGTGTGCCGAATCTGGAAACCCATTGTTGCACTAGAACCTCGGCTACTGTAGTCGCCTCTTGATCAGGGATTGCAAACGCTTCAGGCCACTTAGTAAAGTAGTCCATGACAACTAGTATGTATTTGTTGCTATTTGAGGATCGTGGTAAAGGACCCAAAATGTCCAATGCTATCCTCTCAAAAGGTGCTCCTACGTTGTACCGCTGCAACCTTCCTCGGCTACGTTTCTTCGGTCCTTTACGTGCCGCACAGTCATCACAAGATTGGCACCATTTCTCTACATCTTGTCTCGTTTTGCTCCAATAGAAGCGTTCTCGAACTTTCTGTAGAGTTTTCATTACTCCGAAGTGGCCTCCAGTTGAGCTACTGTGCAATTCTTTCAAAATATCTGAAATTCTTGATTTTGGAAGAACAAGCTGCCATTTGAAATTACGTCCATCATCAGACTCCCATTTCCTGTATAAGACACCATTTCTTATATGGAGTGAGTCCCAAAGTGCCCAATATTGCTTAGTAGCAGGACTGTAGGTGGAGATATCCTGCCAACTTGGTCTCATACTAGAAGATTCTTTCAATTAAAGAATTGGATTTATATCTGGGTCTTCTTTTTGGGCTTCCCTAAGTCCTTCATCACTCCATGGGTCTGGTTTTGATGGAGGTGAAACAGTAACTTGGCGTACCGAAGTATTTATCAGCTGATAGTTCTTCTCTACTCTAGAACAGTATCGGCAGCTTTCATTACACGGCTTCCTTGATAGTGCATCAGCATTTCCATGAAGAGTTCCTTTGCGATGACGTATTTCAAAGTCAAACTCCTGGAGTCGTTGAATCCATCTGGCTACCTGTCCTTCCGGATTTTTAAAATTTAAAAGCCAGGTTAAGGATGCGTGATCTGTCCGGAGCAAGAACTTTCTTCCATAGAGATAATGGTGGAAATGTTCTATGGCTTTAACGATTGCCAGCAATTCCTTCCTGGTTGTACAGTAATTCCGCTCTGGTTTCGATAGACATTTACTCCAATAAGCAATGACATATTCTTTATCATCAATTTCTTGCGACAAAACAGCTCCGATATTTTCGTTGCTGGCATCCGTATCTAAAATGAATAATTTTTCGGGCTGGGGATATGCAAGAACGGGCGAAGATGTCAACGCCTCCTTCAGTTGTTTAAAAGCTTTCTCACATTCATCTGTCCATAGAAATTTCTGTTTAACTTCTGTCAACTTGTGAAGAGGTCTGGCAATACTTGAAAAGCCCTTAACAAATTTCCTGTAATATGTGCATAGTCCAAGAAAACTTCTTAATTGGTGGACATCTTTTGGACGACTCCAGTCCTTAACTGCGGAGATCTTTTCAGGATCTGTTCTTACACCTTCAGCAGAGATAATGTGTCCCAGATAGCTTACTTCACGTCGGAATAAATTACATTTGCAAGGATTCAGCTTCAGGTTGGCCATTTTTAATTTTTCCAGCACCTTTCGGATGTTTCTTAAATGGTCTTCGAATGTGCGCCCTACAATAATGATATCGTCCAAATATACCAAACAGGCTTCGTAGGAAAGTCCTCGTAATACTGTCTCCATCAGGCGCTCAAACGTTGCAGGTGCATTGCAAAGCCCAAATGGCATAACCTTGAACTGCCAAAGTCCTTGTCCTGTGGTGAATGCAGTCTTTTCTCGATCCTCAGGATGTATCTCTACTTGCCAATAACCACTCTTGAGATCCAAAGTCGAAAACCATTGTTTTCCGGATAAAGCATCAAGTGTATCGTCAATCCTAGGAAGAGGGTAACTATCTTTTTTAGTGATGTTGTTTAACCGACGATAGTCAACGCAGAATCGGGTAGAACCATCTTTCTTCCGAACTAAAACAATAGGCGAAGCCCAAGGACTCTCTGATGGCTCAATAATGTCATTCTGCTGCATTTCCATCAGAAGATTATCCACCTCTTCCTGCTTAGCGAATGGCAATCTTCTCGGATGTTGTTTAATGGGTGGGTGATTTCCTGTATTGATTCGGTGCTGCGTCAATTTGGTTCGCCCAACATCATCTGATTTCTTGGAAAAGAGATCTCCGAATTCTAATAATAAATTTCTTGCAGCATTCCTCTGTTTATCATCTAACTCTGCTCTCTGAAGGAGTTCATTAATTAGAGTGTCAGGAGGCTCAGATAGTGTGGCTTGACAATTTCGGTTAATACAGGTCACTGGAGTGCAAGTCGCTAGCACTTCTCCTTCTTTTATAAGTTTTACCTTATTACTTAGATTAGCAACTCTTACCGGGATTACATTTCGTGAAAGATCGACGAGTGAAGAAGCCACTAGTACTCCTTTAACGCTATTGTTGGAATCCGGATATTCAGTCAATCCATAATGAAAATTATTATCTTCTGAAAGAGCTCCGCAAACTATTGTCTCAGTTCTTGGTGGTAATGTTGTTTCACTCTTCGCAGTTATATGATGGACTGTTTTAATATCTGAATATTTCGTCTTAAAAATCGCTATGTCTTCAGAACATGAGTGTAGTTCATTATTTTTAAAATCTAACTTGAAATGGTTTTCTTTGAGAAAGTCCAATCCGAGAATAAATTCGTCATTTATATCAGCGACATATGCCATATGATGGTACACGGCATTACCAAATGCAATGTTTAGATTTATTTTTCCATGCACTTTAATCTTGTCACCTGTCACAGTTTGGAGGGTAATGCAGGGCGGCGTCCAGATGAGTTTGTCACCAAGTTTGCGAGCCAAATCTGTCCTAATGATAGTTACGTTGGCTCCAGTATCGATTATCATTCTGCAGGGAACTTCGTTGACATGTTCCATAACGAAAAGTCCGTTGTCGCCGCTACTTACGGAAGAAATATGAAACAATTTGAAATGGGGCTTCTGACGAAGATCATTTCCATCATCTTTTCGTTTTGGGCAGTCTCTCTGAACGTGTCCGACTGCACCGCAAGTCCAACACTGAATTTTCGTGTTTCTGCCACCTTTACTCATTTCTAAGTTACGGAATTTTCGCCGCAGATCTTCGATTTGCTTTCTGAGATCATAGTCCTTATCAGTAGTAGAGACGGCTCTGATTGAGTGCCGGTCTTTACGCGCGGCCTGCTGGGCAGCCTCTATCTTATGTGCGTAGACTAGGGCAGATCCAATATCTTTGACATCGGCGAGTCTAAGTGTTTTCTGTATCTCCGGATCCCGCACACTATCAATGAAGTGATGGAGAGCCAGATCTTGACGTGTCTCAGCTGGGCAGTCCGAAAATGCTAGATGGGAAAGTCGCTGAATATCAGCAGCCAATTCTTGCAGACTTTCACCCGCTTTTTGATAGAGTGACTTTAACTGTAGTCTGCTATATTCTTTAGTGCACTTATCTCCAAACCGCAGCTCAAGCGCACTCGATAGAGCTTGGAAATTGTGCCTCTGCTCCTCCGGAAGCGTCTCGAGGATGTCAGCCGCGTCTCCTCTTAACGAAGCCGCCAGGTGAAAAGCTTGGGCTCGGGGATTCCATCCATTAGCTTCCGCTACCATCATAAACTGGGTCTTGTATACTTGCCAGGATGATTTCCCATCAAATGTTGAGAGTTTAATATTGGCTAGGGAAGGCACAAATGTCACGTTGGGTTCCTCATGTTTGTTTGACATTTGCTTCTCCAAGCTTTCAATCTTCTTATTCATATTGTCTAATGCTTCTTTAACTTTCTTCTCTGTCTTCAAAACTTTAGTTTCAACTGAAGTTACCTTATCATCCATTGCATTCATCTTCTCCTGAATGATATTGGAGAATTCTTCTTTAACACTTACAATGTCCTTCTTAAGTTCCTCCTGTCCAGATTTTATCTCTTTCATCATCTCGGTTTTAATCTCTTCTTGTCCAGCTTTCATCTCTTCTTGTCTAGCTTTCATCTCTTCTTGTCCAGCTTTCATTTCGGTTTTCATATCTTTTTGTCCAGCTTTCATCTCTGCTTGTCCAGCTTTCATCTCGGCCATCTGCTCCGCTAATTTTTCGAGAAGACTTTTCATTAAATCCATATCCATTTTTCTTGTGACACGCTGCATCAACTCTTCAACCCCGATTCTGACACCAGTTGTACCGAGTTCCACGGGTTCGTGTTGATTGAGAGTTGAATAAAGCAACCACTTAATGAACACAAGACTTTTATTCGTAAAAATTTCACTAGATAAACGAAATTCCCGCTGTAACAATCACAATTATACAGCTACAATTCGTCAGATACAATAGGAAATAGCTTCCAATCACAGGTCTCAAATACCTCAGACAGAGAACAACTAGCAGTCACAACTAATCGTCTTCACTCACTGACTGTCTTCACAAAACTCTGACTCTCTCATGTCGGGCTGCGGTATTTATACCTGACTTGGCGGAGAAATCTACTGTTATGAAACAAACAAACAAATAAATGACTCCAATTTTGAAACATACACATTTAATTAAAAAATTGAACAAAATTTACAAGGAGCCATGTTTGGGTTCGCGACCATCTCACTCGCCTGCTTCGCGTACAATCAGAGTCTCTCTGAAATTAAAATTAAAAATAGGATCTCGAAATCGAAGTGCCGATGGAAAGCCACTCCAAAACAAAGAGAAAATCGCAGCTTCTTCAGACCACTTCTGGCGCCAACCATCTCGTTACTCACCCTCTCCATAAGAGGCTCTTCAAATCTCAAGTGCTGACGATGAGACATTACACTACCAATTTCGCCAAGGTTCTGGAAGCTTCTAGGCTATCTCGAAAAATATTGGAGCTTAGGTGATGGATGTTTCCAGAAGTATCGATTTCTCGCCAAGTCGCCAAGAATCTCGCCAACCGTCGCCAAGTCGCCAAGAATCTCGCCAACTGTCGCCAAGTCGCCAAATTATTAGGAAATCAGCTTTTAAACTACAAAACGTATAAATACCGCAATTTTTGCCCAAAATGTGAGAATTTTCGATCTGTCTGAGATATTTTAAGACAAATATAATCATTATTTATAAATTTGTAACAATATTTATATGTATGTATGTATATATATACATACATACATATATATATATATATATATATATATATATATATATATATATATATATATATATATATATATATATATATATATATATATATATATATATATATATATATATATATATATATATATGTATATATATACACAAATGCTTTCAAAATTGTAGTAAACACATAAAAAAAATAATAATCCTTGAGATTTGCTTAAAATTTTTCGTATAGAAGAAGATGCGGTAAATAATTAGGTTAGTGAAGCTGCTTAGAAACTATAAACACAAAAACAACTTTTACAAGTAGTGCTTGGAAAACTTTGAAGAGGATTATACTTCGTACAAAAAATTATTCATGTAATTTTCTTATCGAATTTTTAGTACCTTTCATTTGTTTGGTCATATAAATAGCATTGGTATTAATAGCTCACGAATTGATTGAATTTTGTCTATAGAAAATACGAGATGATTTGTTAAATTATAGACACGCGCATCCATATTTTGTCTGACTATCAAATTTTTATTAAAAATTGAACTGAATTATACTGAAAAGAAGCTCTGGTCCTTTTGTCCCTTTCTGACAAATTTAAAATGAAAGCTATGTTTTATTTTGAAAATTTGATTAAAAAAGTTGAATTGATCTGGCTTTGCGTTGTGGGCTGCCTAACGGTCTAATGCTGTTGAAAGGCATTTTAACATTTGTAAACACTAGTCAACTCCCCTGTACCTAACCCAAGAAGGGTTCTACCAGTTTAGATGGGAGTTGCTAGAAAGAATAAAAGAAAGTGGCACCGCCGGGTCACCGTTCCCGCAACAGTTCCAGATACATTTGTAGGGCACTCTTCTACTGCCTCTGGCTGTCCCCAATTGAACATCAAAACAAAATACATTGCAATAAAACATTGGCACAATGGAAATTACACGATATACAATTTAACATCAGGGTACTCAATTTAGCTTAAGCAAACATGCAAGACAATAGTAAGTTAATAAAGTTAGAAAAAGAAATAGGTTGTTAAATAGACTTGGTTCAGCATAGTTGTTAGTTCTCCTTGTTATTCCCTAGGTTAGTTTAATATAAATATAAATAATATGGTTCTCTCTCGAGAAAGGCTAGGTTATACTTAACATTACACATTACCTGCATTTACTTACAACAAAAGCTATATACAGATTGAAATTATAGTTTACAATTCAACAAGAATAATGCAGATGGATTGATAATTAGCTACAATAACTACAGTATAAAAAGAAAAAAAGTGAACTTATGTACAAACTGGACAATGATAATGTGTTAGTAAAATTAGAAAAATAAAGGTTGTTACATTGCACAGAGCTACAAGGCTTAAGGACTCTGTACTTGTTCATCTTTATCCAGGAGGTCCAATTCTCCTTGATGGTCATTCCCCTCTCCTTTGTCCTCTGGAATAAACAGATCTCTGTGATCTATTAAAAAGTTCATTAAGGCAATCACTTTGGTTCTTGAATGGGTATTGTTTATTATGCTTCTGGTCCATTCCCTTGTTAGATGGGCACTGGGCTTGGTGAAATGCCATGAGCTCATGATTGGGCAGTCAGTTATGTAATGAATCAGGTTCCCTATGTCCCCGCAGGCACAGTATTCACTTGGGAGGACACTTATTCTGTGCAGGTAAGTCGGGAAGGGGCCATGCCCTGTAATAAACATGGTTATTTGTCTTGACCAGCATTGTGTTCTATTTTTGACCTTCGGTATGACATCATATACCAGCCTTCCTGTTTCTGCCCGATCCCAACTTGCCTGCCATTTCTTATAGGCTTCTTCTGCTAGAAGTCTCCTATAGTAGGAGCGTGGCGTTGGGAGGACGACGCATGGGCTTTCTTGGGTTGTTGCCTCTTTGGCCAAGCTATCTGCCAGCTCATTGCCTTCAAAGCCCACGTGGGCCTTTATCCAGCGAAGCTTGATTGTCTTTGTCAAGTTCAGATCGGAAAACAATAGATCCAAAGTCTAGCGTTACCCTGCATGCGTTTGCTGATGATTTTACATTTCTAGTTGCAGCAAGTAGCGAAAGAAAGTTGGGGGCAGTTGCAACTGAAGCCCTTAAACTCTTCAGACAATGGACCGAAAAAATCTACATGAGAATCTCCGTAGAAAAGTCAAACTACCTACTACTCACGAAATTACAGTGCGGCCCACAAATACATTGGGATAGCCAAAAAGTTAGAAGATCCAAAACCATGAAACTACTAGGAGTCACAATTGACGAGAAACTCAATTGGTCCCAGCATATCAAAATCCAGGGAGCCAAAGCCTCCAGAATACATCAGCAACTACTTAGATTGGCGGGAACTAATTGGGGATTCTCACAAAAGCAGAGATCAATGCTATACAAAACTATTGCGGAAAGGATTCTTGCCCATGGGGCCCTAATCTGGGGAAGGACTCTTCGAGTAAAGAATCAACTCCTCCTGGATAGTATTCATAGAAAATTTCTCCTGAACACCACGGGCGCCTCTTAAACCACAGCCACTAAAGCACTACAAGTAATAACAGGCATCTAACCCTTGCAATTGCAAATTGAGAAAGAAGCCCAGCTGAAACACATTTTCAAAATCTCTGGCACCAGCAAAGTCGAGGACAGAGTAGCAAAACTTACAATACATCCGGGTATATTCAATATAGAAAATAAAATTTGTCTAGAAAATGAAGCCCAACCATCTAATCTCACAGATATCTGCCACATTTATACGGATGGATCCAAACTGGAGGATAGGGTTGGAGCCGCTTTCGTGGTCATCCAAAATAACAGCGTGCTCCACTCGGAAAAAATAAGCATAAGACACTGTTTTCTAGGCAGAACTTTATGCCATCCAACAGGCAATCAAGTGGGCAAACCGGCAAAATTACATCTGCAACATTTGGTCGGATAGTCTTACTGGAATTATGACGGTTGGAAACCTAACAACTTCTAGCCCTATATCCAGAGCTATCCAGAAAGATTTTAACATTTCTTGCATAACTGACTTTTGAGAGACCTTTTCGTTATATAGTAGGCCGTATTCACCGGGTGCAAGAGAGGAAACTCGGAAAACTCCCAAGCACCCACTTCGACAGACATGCAGGGGGCAGCAGCATAATATTCATCTACTACCATTTAAAAGTGGCTAAGATCGAATGTTTCAAAGATCTGGATAACTTATTGTAATTAATATTTAAATTAATTTAAGCCGTAATTATTACATTTGAATTTCCCACCAAGTTATTGATCGATTTCTAATTAAATGATGATCTCAAAATTTAGGAAGGAACCTGAGTCACCATACCATAAATCTCATATTAAGTTACCAACCAAAAGAATTAACAACTATTTTTTAAGTAATCTTACGTTTGTTTATTGCCTATTAATTTAAATTTCTAGAAAATATTGAATCAATTTATATTAAAATGTATATAACAAAAAGAAACTGAAATGCAAAATAAATTTAAAAGATTTTTTTGTAAAATCCATATATATTCTAATTGGTTGAAAAAGCCAAATTTAAAAATGTAAAATAAAAGTGCTTGAGTAGTATTGTAATACTTCTTCGACTGATTTAATTTACTGGATGTTTTACATTTGAAAAGCAATCCCTACGTGGTATATAATATTTCAGTCTTTCTATTGTATACTAATAGACATCTATTATTGTGTAAATGTGAACCACTGAATTATTTATACGTAGTTTGTTGTCTATAGTCTACAAAATATAAATAAGTATATTGAATATAATTAATTTTCTGTGTCAGTGCGTGCATGTCTATAAAATCCGTGTCAGTTCTAAAATTTATTACAAAGTTTAAGTGAACTCTTTTTAACTTAGAGTATTTATAGGTATTCCGAAATACTTTTAATTAAATTAAGAGGTAAAGGGAATTGTATTAAGTAGTTTCTATGAAGCTGCAGTTTGTTTTTATGAATGATTTTATGTACCTTAAGCTTCAAACGGTTTTTTTTCTTATCCATTGTTAACAGCAAAGAATTTCAACTATTCAAAGATAACTAATCAATTATTTAAAGTTAAATAGTAGGTGATTGAAAAATTTTTGTAAAAAGATTTAGTATGAAATTTACTTTGTAGCAAATATCGTTTTTATCATATAAAATCTAAAAGTTAATTAATAAAAATATTCAAAAACAAGGTTGGTTTGATAGCCATCCGAAATGATGCGTCAGTGCCTGATGTCTGGAATGTCACGGACATATTGGTGATATGGTCGGGATCTCCATCCTTCGTCTGCTCCAACTTTCTCGCACTCACCTGCATACATTTGCACTGGATACCCTCTCATGTTGATATCCATGGAAATGAGAGGATGGATGTCCTAGCTAAAAGGGGCGCTGCTGGTCCATCTCCAACTGATGCTGCTCTCATCTTACATTTGCAATGGATATCCTCTCATGTTGATATCCATTGAAATGAGAAGGGTGAATGTCCTAGCTAAAAGGGGTGCTATACTGGTTCATATCCAACTGATGGTGCTGTCACCTTACACTTGCAGTGGATATCCTCTCATGTTGATATCCATTGAAATGAGAAGGGTGAATGTCCTAGCTAAAAGGGGTGCTATACTGGTTCATCTCCAACTGATGGTGCTGTCACCTTACATTTGTAGTGGATATCCTCTCATGTTGATATCCATTGAAATGAGAAGGGTGAATTTCCTAGCTAAAAGGGGTGCTGCTGATCCATCCCCAACTGATGCTGCTCTCACCTTACATTTGCAATGGATATCCTCTTATGTTGATATACATTGAAATGAGAAGGGTGAATGTCCTAGCTAAAAGGGGTGCTGCTGGTCCATATCCAACTGATGCTGCTCTCACCTTACATTTGCAATGGATATCCTTTCATGTTGATATCCATTGAAATGAGAAGGGTGAATTTCCTAGCTAAAAGGGGTGCTGCTGGTCCATCTCCAACTGCTGCTGCTCTCACCTTACATTTGCAATGGATATCCTCTCATGTTGATATCCATTGAAATGAGAAGGGTGAATTTCCTAGCTAAAAGGGGTGCTATACTGGTTCATCTCCAAATGATGGTACTGTCACTTTACATTTGCAGTGGATATCCTATCATGTTGATATCCATGGAAATTAGAGGATAGATGTCCTAGCTAAAAGGGGCGCTGCAGGTCAATCTCCAACTGATGCTGCTCTCACATTACATTTGCAATGGATATCCTCTTATGTTGATATCCATTGAAATGAGAAGGGTGGATGTCCTAGCTAAAAAGGGTGCTATACTGGTTCATCTCCAACTGATGGTACTGTCACTTTACATCTGCAGTGGCTATCCTATCATGTTGACATCAATGGAAATTAGAGGATGGATGTCCTAGCTAAAAGGGGCGCTGCTGGTCAATCTCCAACTGATGCTGCTCTCACCTTACAATTGCAATGGATATCCTCTTATGTTGATATCCATTGAAATGAGAAGGGTGGATGTCCTAGCTAAAAGGGGTGCTATACTGGTTCATCTCCAACTGATGGTGCTGTCACCTTACATTTGCAGTGGATATCCTATCATGTTGATATGCATGGAAATTAGAGGATGGATGTCCTAGCTAAAAGGGGCGCTGCTGGTCCATCTCCAACTGATGCTGCTCTTACCTTACAATTGCAATGGATATCCTCTTATGTTGATATCCATTGAAATGAGAAGGGTGGATGTCCTAGCTAAAAGGGTGCTATACTGGTTCATCTCCAACTGATGGTGCTGTCACCTTACATTTGCAGTGGATATCCTATCATGTTGATATCCATGGAAATTAGAGGATGGATGTCCTAGCTAAAAGGGGCGCTGCTGGTCCATCTCCAACTGATGCTGCTCTCACCTTACATTTGCAATGGATATCCTTTTATGTTGATATCCATTGAAATGAGAAGGATGGATGTCCTGGGTAAAAGGAGTGCTATACTGGTTCATCTCCAACTGATGGTACTGTCACTTTACATTTGCAGTGGATATCCTATCATATTGATATCCATGGAAATTAGAGGATGGATGTCCTAGCTAAAAGGGGCGCTGCTGGTCAATCTCCAACTGATGCTGCTCTCACCTTACATTTGCAATGGATGTCCTTTTATGTTGATATCCATTGAAATGAGAAGGATGAATGTCCTGGGTAAAAGGGGTGCTATACTGGTTCATCTCCAACTGATGGTACTGTCACTTTACATTTGCAGTGGATATCCTATCATATTGATATCCATGGAAATTAGAGGATGGATGTCCTAGCTAAAAGGGGCGCTGCTGGTCAATCTCCAACTGATGCTGCTCTCACATTACATTTGCAATGGATATCCTCTTATGTTGATATCCATTGAAATGAGAAGGGTGGATGTCCTAGCTAAAAGGGGTGCTATACTGGTTCATCTCCAACTGATGGTACTGTCACCTTACATTTGCAGTGGATATCCTATCATGTTGATATCCATGGAAATGAGAGGATGGATGTCCTATCTAAAAGGGGCGCTGCTGGTCAATCTCCAACTGATGCTGCTCTCACCTGCTCTGAGTTGCATTCTATTCGAAAAAAAGGTATCATCTGGAACATTCCATCTGCTTATGATTGGTATTTTGGGGGTGGCCTAGTGATTCCATTACTTATAAGGGCTCTAGAGTTGACCAGATTACATACTCTAGGTTTGCTAGTAGCCATCTTCGCACCCTTAAATTTGATGGCAAATGCTCTATTTTACCTGTTGTAAAAGCGGTGTCAACCAGACTAGCCCCCAACATCTTACTTTGTGCCTGGAATTTACTGAGAAGGATTTTCCTGCTGTTTTTTTTATTCTTTGAGGATAGACGGACTCAAGGATTGGATGTGGCAATGCTTCACTATATGGGAACAGAAACAATAACAACCGATACAAATAAAAGAAAATTTTAAAATTGTTTAAATCTGAACTAATCATTTTATAAATAATAATCAAATTTAAATAAATTAAAAACACTAAATATAACTCCACATAGTAAAAAGTGGGATTTATGAAATTTATATAAGGCAACCAGTAATTATGTAATGCAAACAGGAAAAATTTTATTCAAAACTTTCAAATTTTACAGTTCATTGATAAGAATTAACTTAATGTAATCAAGTTTAAGATATATAATCAGGAAAAAAGCTCATGTGATAGTTTCTATCTAACAATTCTTGAGAAATCTCCTTTAATACTTTTCATTTAAAATCAAGAAAACTTCTCTGAATTCAATTTATAATCCGAGTGTTTAAATGATTATCTAGCTTATAAATATAATATTAGTATACCAGTCATATCTATATAACTATCTTCGTAATATTTATAAAAGCCCTACATTCAACTATTTTAGATTAATTTCTATGTAATATTAAAAGGGATTTTTGACAATGTAAATGGTTAGCAAAATATAGGAATAACTCCAATAATAACACAAATTATATACTAAATCATGAAAACAAATTGTGAACCCTGATTTGAATCTTAATTATTTTACTTTATTTTTAGAAACGAAATCATTTAAATTATATTTTTTGATGTTTTATTTTTTATTTACTTTTAAATTTTGCTTAAAATGCCTTTTGTAGAATTTTACGTATAATAATTTTCAACAGTTTTTTCTGAAGTCAAGATTTATATGGTAATATAAATTATAGGCATTTTTGTAAAACTTTCAGTTACTGTTTTAAAAACACTAAATCGTTAATTATAGGTCTAGAGGTATGCAACAGATGGCAGCACCAAAGCTTACTTAAACCTTGAAAAAAATACAAGATAACATAATATGATTACAATCACATATTTTTATATTTAAGATCATTATGTAAAACTGTTCATTAAAACATTGAATGAATGTCAATAAAATATGAAGAGTAAAAAGTTTATTACAGTTTCAATTAGAATTATTGGATTCAATTAGAATGTTGGATTTCAACTAGTCATAAACTGAAAAAATAATTTAAGCAATTTCGTTATTATTTTAAACAATATTATATAACTAATTTAAACTTTTTAAATTTTAAATTGCTTATAAATCTGTTAGTTGAATATTGCCGTATTATCCATCTTCAGTATTGAATGCATGTAATAAGTATATGTATACATTAAATATAATAAAAAAATTTGGTTGTTGAAAATATATGTCAAATCGTTCACCAAAGCACTAAGTTGGTATAACATATTCTTTAAGCATTACTCTTACTTTTCAAGTTTAACACATTTGTCATATTGAAAACAAGCATTTATTTACCGCATAATCACTAGAGAGCAGCACTATACAGTTTGAACACTGTTCTAAATAAAAACTAATTTATGATTATTTTGTTCTGCTAGTAACTGAGATTGCATTTGAACTTAAAAAAACAACTTATAAGTATATTATTTGATTATGTTATCACAGAAAACAAACATCTGACTGAGTTTAGGTTAAATAATATATTTTTTTAATCAAAGAGGTGTGATTAATTAAACCTGTTTAAAAAAGAAAGTAAAAAATACTTCACATTAAATAAAATAATAGATTGCACTAAAAATTTACAAAATTTCAAAAGTTAATAAAATTCACACTTTCTCATAAAATTATTTTTGTTAAGCATTAATACTAACCCATTTGTATACAGACTCCGTGAAAAATAATTAAAAATCTAAGTTTACTAATCACGATTGTGTTACATAGCTAGAGTCACAAAATTATAGTCAAAGCTGTAAATTATTGAAAACAGTTATTTATTTTTATTTGCTTATTTATCATTGTAGTTATTATTATTTTACTTTAACTTATAGGTTATCCTTCAATATTAAATTTAATTACTTAAATTTAAAATATTCCCCAGATATATATAAATGTTAAATAGTTTTTCAAACATTTTCCCCTTTTTCTTTACCATCTATCTAATAATATTAATTTGAAAATATTTAAAAAATATAATGACGTGATTTTCATCAGGAATACTATTTCCCTTTGATTTAAATGCATTTTCTAAAATATATAAAATACAATCACTCGCACTATTGGAGTTTTGGTATGAAATGAATTGATTAATAAATTGAAAAAAGATTTCTATTCTCTTTGCAAAGATTTCGATTTAAGAAAAACCAACCATTAATTATTGAAATTTATTCCTTTTGGCTAAAAGTTCTTTTTTTTAAATGCTATATTTTTTCAGGTGTAAATTAATTCAAAATTATTTTATACAATTAAAAATACAAACATTAGTTAAATCAACATCAGTTTAATTCAAACATAAGTTTATAATATGGTATTAGATTCACCTAAATAATGATAAATACCTCGCTTTTGATATTACTTATATTCCTCGTTACATGATTAAAATTAAACAAAAATTTAAAAATATGTACCCATGTATAATAAACTGAAGTAATATTTTTTTGCAATTATATTTAGAAATGAACATGTTAAAAAAATTAAGTATTGCATTTTGCACTGTTTCCTTACAATTTATAAAAACTGACAGTTTTCTTTCCACAAGTATTGTTATTAACAATAATTGTTTATTATTTGCAAGTTAGTGTAAAAAAATCGTCATGGAAAAAATTAATTAATTAATTAAGGAAAAGAATGAGTCCATGTTTTTCTGCCTCTTCTTTTTTTGTCAAGAAAATAACTTATAAATCGAATTCAATTGATTTGACACTGTGTACGAACTTCTGTGATAGCACTTTTCTTGAAAACAACTCCTATTTGTTTAATGATTTCTTATAACGTAATCATACTTTCATCTGAATTTCTTTTTTGTTTTTGCTTTTTATATTTTGAATATTTTCTCATTAATTTCTAAATTTTTTAAATAAGGACTTATTAGTATATATTAATATTATCTGAAAAATATGACAAATTCATTTATTTTTATAAACATCCTGGAAATAGTAATTTTGCTATTTTGAACTTGAAGAATAAAACTATTTTTAGAATCTTACTTCATATTTTAGTATAAAATAATAAGTCATAGTTTATTTTCATTTCCATTTAACAAATTGTGGTTATGTTGTATTTAATTTTAAAAATATTTCTCTTTTTATTTAAAAATAGTGGATGCCAACGTGTATAAGAAAATTTTCTAATTGAGTGTTTCAGTTCAATGACCCAACGAAATGAGTTGTAAGGTTGCTGCTTCCTTAACACATTAAATTCACATTTTTATAAATCTAAAAAGCAGTAATGTTTGAGATATACGTTTGTTGAATGTGAATGTAACAGAATTTAAAAAAAAAAAAAAAAAAAACGGAACCAATTAACTTAATGTTTAAAGTTCATAAAGATATTTTAATGCTTCAAGATGTTTTAATGTTCTCGTACATGCATTCAGAAACCAAGTGGAGATTTATTTTTGAATATTTTGTAAAATTTATTAAATAGCATTTGCAAAATATTTAAAAAAAATTAAATAATATTCCCCAAAATATTTAAAAATCTAAGATTATTAAAATTTTTCTAAGATATTCAAAAATTGAAATATTTTAATGAATGTATCAATGAAAATTAACATTTAATTATCACATTTTCAAATATTTTTTTTTATTTTTAATATCAGGAAAGCAGAATATCTTGTTTTTATCACGAAATTACATAGTATGTTAGAAAACTCCCTTTTTACCAATAATATTTTTTTCTACGAAACTGGTAAATATTTAATTACTGACGTCCATCTAAAATGCTTAAGCCATGCTTAAATATCAACTCATAAAATGTTTCTTTTAAATTACTAATAATAAAAATAACTTTTCTTAGATTTTTTATAACAGGAATTGATAAGCGGGAAAGCTGTAATGATTAAACTCAGAATTGCTAACTGTACCATTATACTTATGATACAGGGTTTATTAAATCAAATATAAAATCGTGTCGTTTTAAATTGTAGTGATTATGAATTTGGCTTAGAACATTTTCCACAGTACAAATTAATTTTTCATAATGCATTTTCGGTAAAAGTTTACTTATGTGTACCCCTTGATTTTTCGGAGATTTTTTTGACGCCAAGATAAGAGCCAATAATGGAATAACAAACTTGCAACGTAAAACTACGTTATTTAAAACTCTAAAAATATCAGGGTTACCAGAAATTATATATTATTGCTAAAATTTATCACCAAATTTTTTTGCCAAACCAAGGGGTACCCTATTCTACACCGAACCCTTCATTTTTTTATAAATTACCTAAATTCATGATGAAATTGTGGCACAGAGCATATATCCATCAGAAATTAAAAATATTTCATTTAATAGTTAATAATTTTATCATATAATTTTTGGCAGAAATGCGTATTTAATTATGTATTTGAATTTTTTATTATTTAAATATAAAACAAACTATAATTAATACCTATTAAATAAAAGACATGCAATAAAATTTAAATTTCAATGATTCTGTTTTAGACTTTTGAAGAGCAATCATAATTGAAACAGTATAAGACATTTTTAAAGTAAATATAATTTACTAAATTGCTTTCATGTGTAATATTTTCTATTATGTGTATAATTATACAAACTTTTTCTAGTAAATAAATACAAAGATGAGTAATATACATAGAGTAAAAGTCTGACATGTATTCACAGTATATTTTTTCTGAATTATTAAATTTTATAACAATCACACACAGACTTATAAGGTTTTGTCTTATATAAATTTCAGTAATCATAATAAAATTAGTATATTGAAATAAAGACATAAGTTTACATTGCGTTTTGCTATAAAACTTTAAACGTTTTATATATAATTTGGAATAAAAAATAAACTCAAAATATAAAATAGTACGTGTTTTATGCATTATTGAAATTAAGCTACATATTTCGGTAAAGATAATTAATTGCTGAGAAAGTGTACCAATTTTAAGTAAAATATATTTGTCTGCATTAAATTTTTAAATTATTTATGCTTTAATATCCAATTATTAACTAAAAATAATGCATAATTTTGAATTAAAATATATCGGTAATGTACTTAACTTCTGTGATAAGATTAAAACACTAGTATAAACTTATTATAAGTAAAAATTTACAGAAAAAAGCGCACTATTTCAAAGGTTGAAATAATAAAATAAAAAGCCATAAATATTAACTTTTACGAGAATGTTTAACAAACACACCCATTTTTATGAAAATAAACTGCATAATGACGTCTACAAACAATTATTATTAACGTCAGCAACGGATCAAAATCGAAAAATTCATTTATTCCAAAAATAATAAATTCTTTCTTATTTTATATTATTCAAAAATTTTAATAACTACTCTTTAAATTAAATATGCAGATATTAAATATATGCTGCTATTAAAAATATTTCGTGATAAAATTGCTATAAAATTTAAAAGCGAATGTTTTAAAAATAATATAAGAAATTGTGATGAATGCTTTAGGGAAATACCTCAAAAGAGCCACAAAAATACCCATTATCTTTTACATCGGTAAGGTTTAATGTGTGTGTGTGTGATGTGTTTGGGGAATTATTCACTGAAGACGTTTGCCTTACAACCAATAGCTTTATAAAGAGAATTATCAGTATTGAAGTATCTACTAATCTGTTTTTATTAAAAGAAAAAATCAGAAACACTTTTTTTATTATTTTATGTTCTAATGTAATTTGTAATCACAGATATTTTTATGAAGTATGCAAGAGACTTAACATACTTCATAAAAATATCTTATTTAGTTTATAACTATCGGGATATTTAATGTATAAATAATCATTACAGTTAAATTTCTCTTTCATTAAAAATATGATAAATTCAAAGATAACAAACAAATTATTTTTACACTGCGGGTCATTGAAAATACAACACCCTGAAGGAAGCATGCAAATAACATGAAATTTACAACATGCATTAGTGGAAGTAAGATATGCAAATGATTAGAATTTCAGCGCATGTACATATCACGCGCGCTTGTGGCGCCACTTCAACAGCACACTCAGTCTGTAACGCATCATCCAGTGTCTGCGCGTACCATTCGAGGCCGTTTACAGCAGAGTGGTCTGTCTACAAGACGTCCATTGCTTCGTCTACTCTTGACGCACAGCCACAGACGTCTTCGACGTCAATGGTGGGATGAAAGAAGGATGTGGATGGCAGATTAGAACGAAATTTTCTTCACTGACGAGTCACGCTTCTGTCTGCAACACCACGATGGTCGCATTCGAGTCTGGAGACACCGTGGAGAGAGGATTCTGAACAACTATGCTATGCACCACTACACTAGTCCTGCATCGGGTATTATGGTATGGGGCGGTACTGGATATCACTCTCTCACTTCTCTAGTACGCACTGCCGGTACTTTAAACATCAGTGCTACATCTCCTAGGTGTTCCAGCCGTTTGTCTTTCCTTACCTTCAGGGCTTGCCCACAGTCATATTTTAACAGGATAATGCGTGACTACAAGTGGCACGCTCTGTCCAAGAGCTCTTCGTCAATCGCCAGATTGAATTACTTCCCTCTCTCTCCGAATTGTAGCTCTCCGAATCTTTCACCGCTAGAAAACATGTGATCCATGGTTGCTCAACGATTGACCCAGATTACATCCCCAGTTGCCACACCAGATCAACTTTAGCGAAGTGTGGAAGCTGCTTGATCTGTTGTATCGCCAGAACACTTCCAAAGTCTCTTCGAATCAATGCCGAGGAGTGTGATAGGGTGTATCTCCAAAAATGACGGCTATTTTTGCTATTGATTTTGGCAGGAACCACCCTACACAGATGACTATAAATTTAATCATTTGATACTTGGTCAACATGTTATCTAGAAAATAAATTTTGTTGTGATATCTCTTGTTTTTCTTGATGTTGCAATTTGGGTTTCCAGCAGAAACTCCATTTCACTAGATTTACTTTCAATCAGATCAGATTATTTAAATTTAACTACCGATTAAATTTGTTTTCACTGCAAATCAATAGTGATACGTTCTAAGAAAAAGAGAAAAGCTATTAAAATATGTAGTCTGAACATTTTCTGGTTATTTACTGATCAATGGAACATTTTACGAGCCTCAGATACCAATAGTTATCAAAATTTATAAATCTAGTATTAGAATTTTAAAAATAATTGATTTTTCTCATGAAAGATAATATGGATAATTTTATTATGTACTGTACATTGTTAATATCATTTTCTAAAGACACCATCAGTGCAAATAGCTATCAAAACGTATTTTAAATCTGTAGATAATTGATTTTCTATTGGTTGTAATCAGTTTGAAAGAATGAAAGAGAAAATGTTTTTGCAATGAATAATATCTTTATAGAATTTTTGGAAATGGGACGGACTATTATTAAATAATGTTACTACTGAGCAATCACAATGTTAACCACGATGACGGAATTCATAAGTATAGACAAAGAATATCAAACTGCCTTACAATAAATAGATTAAATGCTATAGTCATGAAAGTCTTCGAAATTGTCGTGATGAAAAGAAAAAGTTTACGTTTACACCAGTGAACTTCCCTGTACCCAGCTCAAATGAGCTATACCAGTATAATGGAAGCCACTGGAGAGAAAAACGGAGCCGCTACAGAAGAACCCCAATTTTGCGACCCCGAACTCTCAAATACTACCACACTATGGACAATACAAGCTAACAATTCATTACAAATAATTAGGGAAAATCAATATGTATTTACAAAAAAAAAAAAAAAAAAAAAAAACATTTTTTCCCCCCGGTGTAATAAAACAATATTACAAAAAAAAAAATTAAAAAATTGGTTGGTTGGTGAATTACATGAATATTAACAAATGGTGATTGTGCTACAAACTAAGTGAGAAATAGGGGATAAATTACAAAATTTGTGTAAGATATGAAGAAGAGCTATGCAAAGTAAGGCAGAGTTTTAGGTAAATGGGTGAGGCAAGAGGATAGATATGACACAGGGTTGGAGGAGTTATTACTAGCTGGTGTCGTCATTGGAACCAAGTAAAAAGGCTTTCCTGAATAATTAGAAAATCCATGAGTTGGTTCAACTTTCTCCTGGAAATCTTGTTATTTAGGATTGCTTTCTTCCACACCACAATCCATCTGGTGGCTGGGCCTGACAGGTGCCAAGAAGCTGTTAATGGGCAAGCCGTGATGAAATGAAGAGGATCACCAATATCTCCACAAGTGCAATTAGGTGAGACAGCCAGGTTCATTCGGTGAAAATACGTAGGAAAAGGGCCATGGCCGGACATAAATAGAATTTCATTTCTTGTCCAGCTTAATGGTTTCATTGAGACAGTAGGTTCCATCTCATGAATAAGGCGCCCTGTATTGGCATCCTTCCAGCTTTGTTGCCAGTTAACAAGAATCCATTTCTGACATTCTTGTTTGAGATGACAGCGTGGGAGTGGAACAATAAGAGGTTGGAGTGAGGATGAGGCTGCACTCTTCGCTTCCTTATCAGCTTCCTCGTTGCCTTCTGTTCCAGCATGGGCCTTAATCCATTTTAGTTGGATGGACAAGAAATTAACTAATTCAGCTTGGACAGAGCGAGCTATAGGACTTGTTGATGCTGGGTTGCTGATAGATTTAAGTGCTGCCTGACTATCTGACCAAATAGTTACAGGAAGTTGTTGCCTTTTTGCGAACTTAACAGCTTCTTTGATTGCAATTACCTCTGCCTGGAAAACAGAGTTCGCATTGCGGAGTTTCTGCTTCCATGTGTGGATTTTAGAGTTGTTTAGGTAGGCAACAAAAGCTGTGCCTACTCCTTCTTCAAGTTTTGATCCATCTGTAAATATGTGTAGAGTGTCCGGCAAAAACTGCAGAGGGGTTGCCTCATCGTCTATTGTGACGAGCGTGTTGATATTAAAAAGACCAGGGTGATTTGTATCCAGACTTAGTTTCGCCTCAACATCAGATGGTAAGGGGAGAAGAGGTTCTAGGCACTGAACTCCAGTCCTAGTGAGGTTGATGAGCTTTGCCTCTGCTTCAACTTTCAGATGAAGGGGGGAAGACCAGTAATGAGTTGTAAGGCTGAGGTTGGGGTAGTTCTGAAAGCACCAGTGATGCTGAGAAGGAACTTTCTTTGAATGGATGAGAGCTTTTGAGATGTCTTGGATGTGAGTGAAGTTCCCCAAACAGCAGCACCATGGCAGATCATGCGTTCAATGACTGTCTTGTAGAGCGTTATCCGGTAATGTTGGTTAATGCCCCATTCATTGCCTGCAATTCTGCGTAGTTTTCCTTGCAGAAGAAGCGCTTTATTGCCTTGGGAGATGATATGATTTTTGAAGTTAAGTTTTTTATCAAGGATCACTCCTAGCAGCTTGATATGGTCAGCTTTTTTAAGTCTGTGGTTTCCCCAAAGTATCTGCGGGCCACACTTTAGTTTTGCAACGAGCATGAATTTAGTTTTCTCCAGGGAAATGGATAGATGGTTTTCATCAGCCCATGCCTTGAAATGTGTAAGGGCTAGAGTTGAAACCTTTCCTAGCTTCTTTTCACTTTTGGCGCCAACAACGAATGTAAAATCGTCCGCAAAGGCTTGAAGGTGGATTTGGCTGCTCGTGTCAACATCTTTGCCAATATTGCCCCAGTTAAATTTCAAAGGTGCATCAGCGACAAGATTCCAAAGAATTGGGCCACTACAAGATCCCTGTGGGCACCCTATTGATTGGCTTCTAGAGGCAATGCCCATATTAGTTGGAAGTAGAACCGTTCTGTCGTTAAGGTTGTTGATTAGGAGGTTTGTAATATTGGCCGGGCTATTGGTGGCACAGAGTTGCTGCTTAAGTTTATAATGGTTTATATTATCAAAGGCTCCTTTTATGTCTATTGTGATAACTGCAGTGTGAAGATTCTGGCTACGAAGAGTCTGGATTTTCTTGGTGAGTGTCAAGAGGGCGTCATCGACAGAACGGCCTTGTCTAAAGCCAAATTGGTTTTGATGGAAGAAGCTGTGGTTTTCCAAATGAAAAGACAGTCTCTTAGTGGCAAGTTTTTCAAGAACTTTCCCAAGAGTTGGTAGGAGGGAGATAGGTCTATAGGAGCTGACATTAGATTTGTCTTTGCCTTCTTTATAAAACAGAATAATAATTCCAACCTTGAAGCACCGAGGAAAATAGGAAAGCGACAAGCATTTGTTAAACAAACTATGCAGGATGTTGGGAAATGACCTGTTGATGGTTTGAATAATAATATTGTCAATCCCATCGAAGCCTGGAGCTTTGCCTTTTTTTAGGGTGTTAATAACTCTCGCTATTTCTTGTTTGCTGAATGGGACGTCATCTGTCGCAGTTACATTTGAGACAAAGGCTTGGCTGTGGGTAGTGGGGAAAAGTTTTGCTAGAATATTTTCTGCAATTTCCAGATCACTTCCCTTTTGGCTACCAGAAGAATCAACAAAGAGATGAGAAGGTGGAACAGCCTCTTTGAAGATTGCCTTATAAACTTTGCCATAGGGAGAGCTTGCAGCACTGCAAAATTCCTTCCAGTTGTTCTTTTTTGTGCTTCTAAGTTGTTTGGTGTAAATTGCACGTTTGTTCTTATACTGTTGATATAGCCCCTCTTTATCTTGTGCTGTGGCCCTTTGATAACGCCTTCTGAAGGCTCGAAGTTCTTTTCTTGCGATCTGGAGTGGTTGTGTCCACCATTTAGGGGTTATCTTATGATTGGTTCCTTTGATTTTGTAACAAGAATTACAGCAAGATGTAATGGTAGCTTGAAGGGTCGAGGCAGCTTCTTCCAGTTCAGTGAAATTGTGGCTGTTAGTAATTGACTGGGTTAGATTATTGATATGGCGCTGGAGAAGTTTGCAAAATTTTTCATGTCCACCAAATTTGGTTTTAAACCTTTTAAATTGGAAGGAGGTAGTTCTATAGTTGAATATAACCTTTATATATTGATGATCACTTAAAGTCTCCTCGTCCAAAACTTCCCAAGTAATATGTTTAGCCATCTCAGCATTCGTGACCAGCGTTAAGTCTGGCCATCCTTGTTGAAATTTATTGGTGAAAGTTGGCGGGGAGTCTTGTGAGTTGAGAATAAAAAGGTCATTGGCTAGGATGAAATCCACTGCTTGTTCCCCTCGTGAATCATCATTGGGGTAGCCCCAGATTTGGCAGTGGGCATTCAGATCTGCGCCAATGATAGTATTTCCTGAACAAACAGTTCTAAGAGCATTATCTAATTCACTTAGAGTTACGGAAAGGTCTGTAGTTGTGGCCACAGCTGAACTTCTTGCTCTGTGGTTTGGAGGAGGGTTGTAGGCTGAAATGATGTTCAAGGAGGCCTCCTCGAAGGTAACCCTAATCGTTACTGTTGTTTCTGAGCTGTGGAGGAGGGTTGGTTTAAGTTTCTGGGAAGTGCAAATTATTGCTGCCTTGTGGTTGATTGAAGACCAGCAAGACCAATTCTGGGGGATGCATGAAATTCTACCATCCTGTAGGAAAGGCTCTTGTAAAATAAAAAGATCAACCTTATGGTCTTCTGCTGTAATCCGGAGGAGATCCATAGGCGGCTTTGATTTCCTGGTGTTTATTTGAATGATCGTGAGAGGGTCTTGAACATTTCTGGTGAAATGCGATTGGATAAGTGGATCGATGAAATGATTTATGGCATGTGGATTTGCGAGAAAATTACTAAGTTTTGAGATCATATTCTGAGTTTTGGTCTGTTGGTCAGAAGATTGCATCTTGGATGTGAGTCTAAGTATCTCTGCGGTTGCTTTTTGAAGTTGGCGTAGGTCGTGTTGGAAACAACATCCTGCACTAAATTGACGTAATATGGGCAAGTGGGGTCTGCTGTAGTATGGTCAGTATGGAACTTTGTTCTGTATCTCCTGTTGGAAGAGCTGCAGTTGATGCAGTGGAGCGTAGAAGCTCTGCATGTCGTCGTTGTATGCGATCCTCCACAGTTTCCACAGTAGGTATGATGAGTGCAGTCTTCCTGTTCGTGCCCGAACCTTTGACAGTTGAAACAGCGGATAAGGCCGTAGTGTTCTTTAAATCTATAGCACTTTCCCCTGTGCCAAAGGGTGCTGCCATTAATGACCCTAAAGGCCTCAGGTTGAAGGACCATTACCAGATTGTATCTTCTTAAACTGCGTCTCAAGCAGTGGAATCGCACAATTTGATTATCTTGGATATACTTGCAGCTATGCAAAAGGTGGTCCATGAAATCAGTTGGGTGTGTGGTTTCCGGAAGGCCTTGGATCACCACTCTTGGAAGCCTTAGCACATTGATGTTAGTAGGTTGAGTAACCATTGCTGGGCGCTGTGAGATAGGTGCAAAGGATTGAGGCTTTGTAGTCCTTGTTTGCTTTTTGACTACAGTGGCGAAACTTTCTCCGCAAAATTTGTGCGAAACATCTTGTGCACTTGCTGTTTTGCTAGCCTCTTGGATATGTCGCTTGCTGTTTCGTGTTCCTGAGGAAGATTCATTTTTATTATTTTCGTTTTTCTTTGAGCCCTTTAAAGAGGTTGGTTTTGGCAACATGCTTTTAATGCTGAAAGTCTGCACAGCTTTTTCCTCCAACTTTAGCTCACTCGTCTGTGTAAGTTTGTTGTTCGTTTCATGAACCAGTGAGACTGGGCTAAATTTGTGTTCAAGAAGATGTAGCAAAGTGTTAAGTTCTCCTCGAATAGAGAGTGGTAAATACTGTTTATTGTAACGAGAACCTGATTCAATCAACTCCCTGCACCTATCTAAAATGTGCTTAGGTGTATCGTAAAACATCCTTTGCCCTTCGCAGCCCATTTTTATTCCAGCATGATCAACAGCTTCCAATGCAGTTGTAGGGTTAACATTTCCCTTCGCATTCTTGTCTTCGTTTTGAGAGCAGTCTTTGGCTGTGCGTTCATTGGTAATCTTTTTTACCATAGTCAGGAAAGTCAATGAAGAGACAAGTGACCCAGATGCCATAGTTTATCTCCGCTCATCAATCTGTGCATCTTGTAAATAAATTAATAAAAAAAATAAAAAAAAAAAAAAAAAAAAAACAGATTCCTGTGCTATAGAAATATAAATGATGTACATAGTAGATTTACAATTTAATATTTTTTTTTTTTTAATAATGGTAATAATTGTAATAAAAATATATAAAATTAGTTTCAGTAAAATTGCTAGGTAAAAGATCACCTGCGTTGTATAAAATTTAAAACACAACTTTTCCAAATTTAATTAGGAGCTGAAATAAACCAGGATTTAATATTAATAAAAGAATTTTACCCCCTCCCTTTTTTGAAGTATTGTTTGGAATAGATTAAAATTATTAATTTACGTAGATTTTTTTTTTTCAGTGAAAGCCAAATTAGTATTGCTCTTTCTTAAGTGTGGAGATTTGTGGGTAAATTCTAACTAAAGAATATTGGAAGAGAAAGATAGAGAAAAATGATAAAAAACAAGGAACAAAAATTTGCTATGGTGAATTGGTCCTTTTAATCCTACCAAGCGCAGAACCTCCACCGCAACCATTTCCCAAGCCCACATTAATAAAACAAGTAAATAAGATTTAATATGAAATCATTTACAATAATATAATCATTAAAATAAGAAAGAAATTAATTTTTTTTTCCTTTTTTTATTTTTTATTTTTTACAAAGAAATTATAAAATTAAAATTATAATTGAAAAACAAAAAATGAAAATATAGCATATAAAAGTTTAAAAAACTTAACTAATTTATTATTAGTAGAGTGAATAAGATGATTAATAGATATTAAAGTTTAATAATTGAGTGGGGTTTTTATTCACTTAATTTTTATTTATTCATTCAATAATTTTTATTAGTAGTTCTTGTTCATAAAGTTAGAAAACTATACTTCTTAAAGGCATAAATTGATTTAAAAAAAAAAAAAAAAAAAAAAAAGCTTAGCTAAGGAGGCAAAAAGTTGAAGTCCATATTGTCAAAATCAGAAAGAAGTTAAAATGCCAAAATAAGATTTAAAAATAAATAAATATAAATAATATAAAAAGATTAAAAATGAAATTTACTTCCCTAATTTAGGCTTAGCTGGTAACAAAAGAAAGTTAATGTCCAAATAGTGGACTACAGAAAAAAAAAATAAATAAATAAAAAATAAAAAAAATAAAAAAATAAAAAAAATTAAATTAATATTAGATTAATGACTTTTAATGACCTTATTAGAAGCATACTGTAAAATTAGGAACTTAAAAAGCAGTACCACATCTTTACGATTATAAAGGTGAGAAAAACGCTGATTGCTATTTAATAAATTTAATTAAGAGGAAATTGGTAACCAAAGGGTTAAAG
This sequence comes from Latrodectus hesperus, assembly GCA_037975125.1. Lineage (NCBI taxonomy): Eukaryota > Metazoa > Arthropoda > Arachnida > Araneae > Theridiidae > Latrodectus > Latrodectus hesperus. The sequence continues at coordinate 59,119 of JAJQOW010001185.1, forward strand.
GAAAATGAAAAAGGGGGACCTGTGCATGGGTGAAAAAGTGGACTTGGAAAATATCATAGTAGCAATACATATACTTAGGGGAGGAAAGAAGAACCGTTGGTGGAATTAAGAAAAATACAAATCCTAAGATTCACTAATTAGGCCATAAATCATTAAATTATAATTATTTTTTAAAAATGAAAAACTTATTTTTATTCACAGGAATCTGTATCGAATTAATATAAAAATATTGGAGTGAAATTGTTAAAAATTTAATTTTTATGGCGGTTTTAAAATGAAAGAAACTTTTAGAAAAGGTAAAATAAACAAAAATACACGTGAAGGAACAAAAATTAAAATATTTTTTGAAAGTTAACTATTGCAGATACATTTAGAAACAAAACATG
>JAJQOW010001186.1:0-59474 GCA_037975125.1 Latrodectus hesperus
GCTTTTCAACTACAACACGTCTAAATACCGCAATTTTTGCCCAAAATGTGAGAATTTCCGATCTGTCTGAGATATTTTAAGACAAATATGATCATTATTTATAAATTTGTAACAATATAAAACACTAACAGGAAGTTGACAATACAATGACAGTGGCAACATTCTCCCACCTTTTGTATTGAGTATAAATATTCATATTGCAATACAAAACGTCACTTATAAAAAAATAATAATAATAACGAAAAGAAAATGTTATTCTTAACACACAGAAAATTAGTCATTAGAATTGTTCACAAGTCCAATCGTTTCACAGGAACAACTCTTCGACCAAAGCGGGTTTTTTAATAGCCTATGATTGTTCTTCCCGATGCTCATCAGCTTGTGAAGACCTCTTATTCGAATTAGTCGACCCACAGTTGTTATCAGCAGTAATATGTCATTTTCTATATTTTCAGGTAGGACTTCTGATATTTCTATCGGACTCATTTCTAAGGGATAGATTCTTTGTATCGGTCGAATGATTTCTCCATTGGCTATACGTAATTTAGCGACTCGCTCGATGTTACCTTTACCTTTGAACAGCTCAATAACGCGTCCCAAAGGCCAGTTTAAACGTTTCACATTGTCTGAACCAATGAGAACCACATCTCCAGGGGACAGGTTATGTCGTTTGGATGGTAACCTTTTATTTTTTATAAGTTCTGCCAAATATTCCTTTAGGAACAAGCGCGTTTACGCAGATGTTTTGCGTCTACAGTGTCCAAGTCGACACTTTCATTTCCCTTTACATCTTGTATGAAATCTGAAGGTTTGATAGCCCTCAACTCATTTGGATCATCATAAAGGTATGTAAGTGGACGTCCATTGTGACTATACTTTCACATTCGCAAAGCAAGGTAACCATTTCTTCTTACGTTACATAAGCCCGTCCTAACTCTTTCCTCAAAAGCTGCTTAACGATGCCTATCATTCTCTCCCACTAACCCCCATAGCATGGCGCAGCTGGTGGATTAAAATGCCATTTGATCTTTTGAATAGCACATTTAGCAATAATTTCTTCCCATTTTAGGGTGTTGAGAACACTGGACGTTCTTAAAAAATTAGTTCCGTTATCTGAGTACATAACAGAGTTACATCATCTTCTAGCAAAAAATCGCCGCATAGCTTGCATAAATGCTTCTGTGGATAAAGAGGTCACTAATTCTAAGTGTGTAGCACGGTATACTGCACATGTGAAAATCACGATCCAAGCTTTCTCACCTCTTTTCAAAAAAATAGGGCCTACTAGATCAGCTCCGGTCACTTCAAACGCAGCAACGCAATTAATTCTATCAACAGGAAGTGGAGCAGGAACAATTGGCACTACAGGCTTTGATGTATGCTTCTTACATATTACACTCCTTTGCAATACTTCTGTAACAAAACTCCGGGACCGAGGAATCCAAAATCCTTCACATAGATGAGACAATGTAATTTGTACTCCAGCATGATGAAGTTCTTATGAGTATAATCAATGAGTCTCCTCCCAATTGGATGATCTGGTAGAACAATGGGTCTAGCAAAGTCCTCTGGATTTTGTCCAAGAATTAGTCTTGATTGAACCATCAATACATTATTTTCTTCGTAAAACTGAATTGTTTGTGTATACTTCTCACGTTTATCTGATGGCCATTCTGATTGGATTATTCGTATCAGAGCTTCTTCGGCTCTTTCAGTTTCTTCGCACGACAATTCCTTTGTCAATCTGTAAGAATTTACTCTGATATTCTGGCAAAATTTCAATATCCAAGCAGTCATGCGAATGATCCTGAGATAAATGTAAAAGTATAAAAATCTTTCTCCAAAATTTTCTTTGGGTTCTACATTCAGGTTGACGACAACAGTCTTTCGACATTCTACCATTGCCTCTTCAGGTAAAATTATCTCTTTGTATGGCCAAGCGTCTGGGCCTTCATAGAGCCATTTTGGACTCTCTCACCATCGACTCTGTAAAAGTTCAGACCAATTACATGAGTGTGAAGGTAAATCTGCTGGATTTATATCTCCAGGGACAAATCACCAATCTTCTACATTTGTCAGTTTTCGGATTTCTTTAATCCTGTTACCCACAAATGTATTCCAGCGTTCTGAGTTATTAATCCATGCTAAGACTATCATTGAATTGGTCCAAAAATATGTTTTCAAAAGCAAATTCAAAGCTTCTAATATTGTCGATGCAATTCTAGCTCCAATGGCAGTTCCTAAAAGCTCCAGACGTGGAATTGTAGGCCTCTTAATGAGAGCTACTCTAGTTTTTGCTGAAAGCAACGAGACTCTCACTTCCTGGTCCAATTCGCATCGAAGGAAAGCACAGCAAGCATACCCATATGCCGAAGCATCTATAAATATGTGTATGGTAGCATTTTCTACGCTTCCACTCAGTATTCTACGAGGAATTCTACATTTATCAATGAGATCTAAATGTCTAGCTCAGTGTTTCTCAAACTTATTTCTTCTACCGCCCCCTTTGAAAATCAATTTTTTTCATCGCCCTCCCATTTTTTTATACACTTCTAAAACTTAAAAACCACAATTTCATTATTTTAATTAATTTAGTTACAGTGTGTTATATTAATTGGTTCTGTTATTTAAACTTACATTCTAAATTTGAAATTTTTACCAGTGAGAGCAATTAAAACGCAACTTTATAATATTAATAATATATTTTAATCAAATTAAAAGAAACAATATAGATAGGTAATCAATTTTAGTTTTTAAACTAATCTAATGGAATTGAGGAAATTGATGATTTTAACAAGTTTGTTGATATCAGGTTCGATTTTACTCAAAAAGAGTCGTAAGTCACCGCGTTTGGTAACTTGCAAATGATTTCTCTTTTTAGTAAGCAGCGTTGTCACAGCGCTGAATCCACGTTCACACAAATATGACGATGGGAATGATATCAAAAATTGTTAAACGATCGACCACAATCTAGGGTACAACTGCGGGATTGACTTTTGTAGCCAAAATTGTTGGTAGCCATTTTTAAATTTGATTTTTATTTCCTTGTTCGTTGTCAATTCTCTAAGTTCTTCTTCCAGCTGGGGTGAAATTGCTATGTTGACATTTGAAAAAGAATCTAACAACCAGTCTGGTATTTTGAATTTCAAAATGTAATGGAATCTTTCAATGAAATCACTGTGAAGATTTTCCAAATGTTGGCCGTAGATGAGCAAGTCGTTGTTGCTGCAGGATACTGATAAATTGGGAAAATTATGGAACTCACGTCTGCCGATATTCTTCTTGTGTAAGAGCAGCTTGGCTACGAAAGCAGCGACGATATTTTTTGTTTTTATTAAGTTCAAGTCATCGCCTTGAAGTTGGAGATTCATATCATTAAACAATGTATAAAGGTCTGTCAGGTATGCGAAATCATTCTTTGATGTGATGAGGTTTTCGCACAACGCTGTGTCTTTGTGTCCCAAGAACTCTATGACAGAGTCAAATAGATTGTAAAAACGAGCCAGACAATTTCCTTTTGATAGCCAACGCACTTCTGTGTGAAAGATCAATCTGTAGAAATCTTCATCATTAGCAACACAAAGCTGATTAAATAATCTGTCACTTAAAGAGTTGTTTCGGATTTTATTGACTGCTCTGATGACATGTTGCTATGATTGAAACAGTCGTTCACTTAAATTTCTAGCAACTAAATGCTGTCGATGTATATCGCAATGTACAGCAATCACATCAGGAATTTTAATTTTTAAGTGCACATGAAGCCTTTTTGACACCCTGTCATTGCTGGAGCACCATCTATAGCAGCTGATATAATATTCTTCAAGGAATTCCTTTATCATCACAAATTTTTCCAGTGTTTAAAATATGGTTTCTCCTTTTGAGCCCGTCTCAAGATTTCTAGCAAATAAAAGTTCTTGACATATTTTTTCATCTTTAATGAACCTCAACAACAACGTAAGACAACAACAATGCTTCATTAGTTGGTAAAGTGGATTCATCCAATTGAATTGAAAGTTGACTAGTCTTCAGATGATTGCACAATGACTCTTCAATGTTTTCAGCCATTTCATCAATTCGTCTTTGCACAGAATTATTGCTCAAAGGAGTATTTCGAATTATATCTGCCACCGGTTAATGGAGCACAGTAGATATAACTTCGTTTATCGCCGGCAAAATTAGTGTTTCTCCGATGATGTGTGGTTTACCTGTTTGGGCAATTAATAGAGAGATATTGCATGAAGCTTGAAGTTCGTCATCGTCTTGCTTAGCAGCCATCGAAAAAGGTTTCGATACATTTGGCTGAGCATTATGCTTCTTTTCCAGATCTTGAAAATAGGCTACATTTTTGTCCTTCTTATCTGGATGGATTTTATTTAAATTATCTTGAAGTCTTGAAGGCTTCATCGCTTCGTTTGAAAATGTTTTTGAATAAAGAAGGCACTAAGGCAAAGATGGGTTTGTCGAATTTTCTATGAATCCATATTTAATATATTCTACACTGTATTGCCGTTTCTTCTTTTTTGCTTGCGACATGGCTTTTTTTCAAAAATATGTAAATAAAGTGTTGAATTTAAATAATCATTTAAAGATAACGCGCGAAGCCACTAATGAAAATATAAGAAAAATTACGAGCTTTTATTTAGGATTTAAATGCAGCAAGCACCGACAGGAATAAGACAAAGACGCACAAACTCGTTTATCTCTTTCAACGCTCAATCGTACTGAACAAGTTTGAACAAGTATCGATGAACCAGCCGATTGCTACCACGTAGAGTCCGTTTTCGTATTGCAAAACCACCACTTGTCGACGATTCTATTCTGAAAAGAGAGAGAGTACGCTGAGATGGACTTTTTCGTCAGATCGGTTTTTCAGAAGAACGGAAGCACGCATGTTAAGTAAACATTTCTCTTTTGTCTCAACCCTATTTTGATGAACTCGAGGCAGACCTTATGCATACGTAAAAGCGGACACAGTACCGTGACCATCAAGACTACTTATTCTTGAAGGTCACGACAGTACGTCTACGGAGCACAACATCATAAGTGCACCGGCTCTCGCAGTTGTCTTTTCTCCCGGAATGTTTACCACATTTGGCGATTCATGCATTTACACAGCTGTATGCTTTTCGTAATTTTACTATGTACGCGATTACGGCGTGCGGGCTATCCTACGAAATCTATGTTAAGTATTTTATGTTTTTATACCATCATACAGAGTAGAAATATAAACTGAATATTCGATATTGTGTAATAGGTAGGTTTTAATTCTAGTGAAATTTATGTATAAAATATAAAGTAAATCAAATTAAAAAACTACCATCGCCCCTAACCCACATCAACGCCCCCATTTTTTCTGGGCCCTTTAACACCTCCTCTAGGTCTCAAACGCCCACAAGGGGTGTTATCGCCCACTTTGGGAAAGACTGCTCTACAGCAGCTAATTTCGAGAATGTTCAGGACACGGTTTCTACTCAGTAGCATCATGGGAAGACAGGTTACGACGGTTTTGATGTAGTCATCAGAGCAGGCAAACACTTGGAACCTGCGGATCGAGTTCCAAGTTAATGATAGAAGTCAAAAACTTGGCGCTTTGGTTCAGAAATCACTATTTAAAGGAGGTGATGTTGCATCTGTTGCAATTTGTTGCGCATGCTATTGACGCAAAACATGATCTGTTTTGATGCATCTGTTGGGAGTTGCCATTGTAACAGACTTCGTTTTTATGGATGGAGAAAACTTTTTCTCTTCAGCAGTTACTGGAATGGAAAGATATTATTTTTATGTATTCTAGTGAAATTTATATATAAAATAAATCGAATTACAAATCTACCATCGCCCCCTAACCCACGTCAACGCCCCCTCCGCCATTTTTTTCTGGGCCCCTTAACGTCCCCCTCTAGGTCTCAAACGCCCACAAGGGGGCGTTATCGCCCACTTTGGGAAAGACTGGTCTAGCCCAACACCAATAGCTTAATAGCATATCTGATGGTAATTCATCGTTCCAAACTAATTTATTGTACCAGGTCTTTTGGAGTAGAAGTTTTGGTAAGAGTGTCGCAGGTGAAGTGAAACCAATAGGATCATAAATACTATTAACTATAGAAAGTAGTTTTCCTTTTGAAACAATTTCATTGTATCCAGTGCCAGTTTGATGATTAACGCAATATAGTTCATCACTTTCTGTATCCCACTTTATGCCAAGAACGCTTTGACTTTCCTGATCTTCAATTCCAGTGTGAGCCCAACATCTTAATTCAAAAGATGCTGCATTCATTATTTCCATAGCTTGTTTCTTGAATTTTTCTAATTCTTCTTGGCTTTCAACACTGATTGTTAAATTGTCAACATAGAAACTATGATTAAGTTTCTACACAGTCATCTGAAAAGATTCCAGTTGGTTCTCAGGTGAACTAAGATGGTGAGGAATGCTGGCATTCAAGAGAAATGGATTCGAAGTTAGTCCGATGTTCAAGACAACTCCACAATGCCTGAAGAACTCTAATTTTGATCTATCCTCAATATTCCATCACAAGAATCTCAAATAATCACGATCCTCAGGTCGGACACTCAACTGTAAAAAGCTTGTTTTATATCAGCCATAACTCCTATTTCTCCAGTACGAAACCTTAAAAGGAGGGGGTAAATCTGCTCTGAAAGACTTTGTTCAACACTTAAGTATTCATTTAAGGATGCGTAACCTGATCGTTTGAAGGAAGCATCAAATACGGGACGAACTTTAGTTGTAGTACTTGATGGTTTAATGACTGGCCTATGGGGAAGGTAATGGCCGGGTTTCGAAATTTCATTTTCTGGTATAATTGCATTCCTTTGCCATTGTCTCAAAACATCATGGTAAGCCTGGAAAATATTTTCTTTTAGTAAACGTTTTGTTACTGATTGCAATCTAGATTCAGCAACATCATACATATTATACACAGGTGGATGGCCAGTCAACCAAGGTAAGGCAACTTCGTATCTGTAATCCTTTCTCTTAACTGTGTCTTGAAAATGGACTAAAGTCTCTTTCTCCAACAAATTCACAGATTTATATTCTGTGGGTTCGATAATACCTAAATTTTCTAATTCCCAAATCTTAAGTATTTCAAAATTTTGTAATCAAAAGGTTACCATGTTTACTGTAGTTGTCTTCTTCTCACTTCCCAGAATACTCCATCCAAGGCTAGTTCAAGCAGATATACCTGATTTTAGCACTTTGATTTTTCCGGTTAGTATTCTTCCAAGTACATCAGCCCCAAGCAGCAATCTTCTAGAAGGATCTTCTTCTCCAATATCAGTTAAGACAATGCCATGATTTTCAAGTTCAGCTAGCAAATGCTTATCACGTACTCTAGGCAGCATTGTGCAAATTTTTGTCTGATCAAGCACTGGCACTTGGAAAGAAAACTCTTTATCGACTCTCTCAAGTTTGATTAAATATCGATAATGATTAGCTTCAGGAGTTTGTCCTCTTCCAAATAAACCTTGGTATAAAACTTCCTTCACTGTAGGTGAAAGTGTAAGTTCTCTTGCTACGTCCTTTTCTATCTAAGAAAGATGAGAACCATCGTCCAATAAAGCTCGTACATACTGATTTCTTCCTCCATTTTTCAATCGTAAAACAAATGTTTTCAAATAGATCGGTTTTGTAGAAGAAGGAAACGTAAAGAATGTGGTTATAGTTTCTTTCCTCTTATCTTTTTAGAATGAACATTACTTCTTGAGTTAGGCAAATCAGGACATAAGATTGCATAGTGTCTCTTTGAACAAATGACACACCGTACATTACTATGGCATTTTTTAGCCATGCGCCCTTGTTTTAGGCAAACTAAACAAAGTCCCTTCCGTAAGACACTTGACTTCTTTTCCTTTATAGTCATCGTACCAGCTTTACCACAATCTTGACTTAAGTGAAAATTTTTACAAAAAACGCATTGAATTTTTCCTTGTGTAGCAGATATAAGAGCAGAAGCAGAAGGAATTTCAGGCTTTTCTGAATTAACTTCTTCTTTTTTAACCTTACTTTGGCACCCAAATCCAGAACTTGCCAAATTAATCATTTCTTCACCATTAACTTCCTGCCTTAACAAAGCCATAAGATTTTCAAAAGATCTTTGACTGTTTTTTGAAAGCCCTGCGTCTTTATTCAAAATGCTGGATGTCCTATGCCTCTCCCAAGCTCTCAACACATCCTCAGGAAGGCAAGATTCCACTAGAGGCGATAAAAAATCTGCAAACTTATCTTTAGATCTACCCAACGTGTCGAACGCTCGTAGATGCGACTTTAGTTGATCATATAAAGTTGTTAAATCAACACACTTCCGTCCACTAACGGCATTTTTCATTACCACCTAAGTAATTCTCTTACGTAAACTTGAACTAGTAGATCTTTTCTGCCGAATCGTTCCTTGAGTAACTCAAACGCTTCAGGACAATTTTCAGCCGTAGGTGGGAAACTCCCTATTAAAGTGGCAGCTCTAGTTCCAGAAACAATCGCCAAGATCAAATATTGGAATTTCTCTTCAGGTGGCATGTCTTCATCTTCGTGAATTCTAGAAAACTGACTCCAGAATCCCAAGAAAGATTTTATATCGCCATCAAATTTCTTTAATTCTAACTTAGGCAAGTGATATTTTCGAATCACAAAATGATTTAACCGATTGTGAATCAGTATCATTTTCGAAGTTATCAATCTTCGATCTTAAAGATAGATACCGATCCTTATAAATTTCAGCCTCACTAAAATCTTTAGAATACATATCTTCTTTGTTTTCACTAAGCAACAGCTCAGAAATAGATTCCTGTGTCGTATCTAAGCGTTGAAATTTATCAGTCAGTTGCGTACTTAATTCACGAAGTTTAATAACATCTACTTTCGATTTCGTAATTTCCTCATCAATAGTCTTTGCAGTGATCGTAAATGTTGTGCGTAAAGCTTTTCGTTTCAGTTTCAATGCTTCCATAATTAAAATATTTAAAGAAAGCAATCAAATCTATAAAATAATTTCGTACATTGTTTATAGATTTCCATTTAAATCTTTAGGCGCAGTCGTGTCCACGGACGCCAGATGTCACAAATCGTAATACTTTTTAAAGTTTTAATCCTTTATTTGAAGCACAACATTGAATTTCACTGCACAAGCGCAAATAACTATTTACAAGAAATATTTAAAACGGCAGACATAGCCAGAAAATGTAACATATTTTTAAATCCGTAATCGAAACTGATATAGTAAATAGAATGAAGAAGTTGCCAAACCTAAAATTCTAATTAACAGAAATACGAGCATATAAAACACTAACAGGAAGTTGACAATACAATGACAGTGGCAACACTAGAGAAGCTTTCGATGAGAAAAATGGTAATAGAATCATCGTGGGGCGCTCCGTGGCTGAGTGGTCTAAAGCATCACCGCTAATCGCTTGAGAGCGTAGGAGTGTGGGTTCGATTCCCACCATGGCCCTGGGTGTTTTCTTCGTTATTCTTCTGTGGCTTGTGCTATTTGTCCTATTATCGACGAAGACTTACAAGCGGATCTCAAGAATCAAGCATACAAGTCTGAATATATGTAATGTAATCATCGTGAACCTACAATATCCGAAATTATATCGTAATTTTCTACCTTGTATCTTTAATTGATATTGAAAATACTTAACAAATAAAGATGTCATCGAGAGGATCCCTCAATTAAACCGCAAAGATATGAAATACAAGCAAAAATACTATTTTTCAAATTTAGATGAAATGAAAAATGCTTGAAAAATATAGATATTCTGGATTTTTAGGCTGTAGAAAAAAAAAAGCAATTTTATGTTTTTAAATATTGCCTGTAATCCACATCCAAATATTTGTGCTTCTGTTGTTATTGATTAAAATTTGATAATAAATAGTTTCATTGAAAATGTGCCAATAAAAAAGTGAGTAAGTATTCTTTACCATTTCAAATTAATAATGTTATTGATATTACTAATATATAACAAAAAACTAAGCAAATTAAATTAAATCAAAATTAAAAGGATTATGAAATTGATTTATATGATTTAATTGATAATGTTTCATCTTGTTTGTCAGAAAATACTGCAAATAAAATGCAGAGAGATGTTTTGTGTGTTGTTAAGGAACAGAATTCTTTTTAAATCGTCATATTATTTGTCGTTTGCTCTAATCATAGAACTTATGCATTTTTAGTAATCAGGATTCTGAATGAATCTGAAATTTACCTACCTTTTGAAAAATGGGAAAATGGACATGCTGTTGAAAAAGTAAAATTCTTCATTGTCAAATCATGTATAAATATATTTCTTAAAAATTATTGCGAAAAAATTATGACTCTATAGTGATTAATTAATACTCAATATAAAAAAGAAAAATTCAAACTTTTCCTAATTCTGAAAAAAAAATTTTTTAATGTAATTTGTATCAGAAATTCTGTATCCAATATATTTATTTCCTTTTAAAACTAAAGTAATTTTGAAAAAAAGTTTAAGTATATTCTCTCAAGTAGTTTATTTTTATCCATTTTTAGAAATGAATCAAAATAGATTGAATAAGCATGTAATAATTATGTACATGTTTATTTAATTTATTTTATATAATAATTATGTACATAATTTAATTTTGTTGTAATACATATTAATAATGTACTTGTGTTCTAATATGCAAAATAATGTTTATGTTTGTTTTTGAAATATAAAAAAGTATGATTATAATAAATAATTTTCTATTTTGTTATTTGCCTTTTCCACTTCAATTACACAACATAGTTATCACCCATTAAATGCTGCACATCTATCATACATATGGAAAATATTTTGCTAATAAATTAATCATCTGTTTGCATTTAAAAAATTTAAAATATTTTTTAATTCATAATAGATTATGTTGCTAATAATTATTTTAGAGAATAAAACACATAGCAACCCATATTTTAAAAAAATGCCCAGGAATTATTAATTAATTATATACACTACTGGCCATTAAAATTGATACACCAGGAAAGCGGCACACCACACACGTGAAATTTGCATGACAGGTAGAACTTGCTGTGATATGCAAATGATTAGATTTTCAGCGCATCCATACAAAACAGGTGACAGTAGCGACATCTAGAATGTGCATAAAACCAGAGATTTGACAGCAGTTTTCTCATATTCAATTTCCGTTTCAACGTTATTTTTGGCAAAGAAAGTTGTTGTAATGCCTCATGTAAGAAATGCCTATCAGCACGTGTCTGACTTTGATCGAGGAAGGATTATAGCCTACCGGGATTGCGGTTTATCGTACCGCAATATTGCTGCTCGCGTCGGTCAAGATCCCATGACTGTTAGTAGAATATGGAATCGATGGGTTCAGGACAATCATACGGAACGTCATGCAGGATCTCAGCGACCCCCCCCCATCACTAACAGCAGAGAAAACCGACATCTTATCTGCATGGTCGCAAGGGATCGTACAGCCACGTCATGAACTCTGAGTCGAGAAATGGAGACATTTGCAAGGCAACAAGTTTCTGCTCGAACAGTTTGACGACGTTTGCAGTAGTATGGATTGTCTGGACTACCATTGACGCTGCTTCACAGACAGGAGTGCCTTCAATGGTGTGATCAGCGACGAACCTGGACGTGGGAATGGCATCACGTCATCTTTACAGATGAATCTCGGTTCTGTATACAGAACCAAGATGGCCGCATCCGTGTTTGAAGGCATCGTGGAGAACGCGCATTGCCAGCTTGCATTGGACATCGCCATACTGGGCCATTTGCTGGAGTGATGGTATGGGGTGCCATTGGATACACGTCTCGATCACCTCTTGTTCGCAATACCGGCACTTTGAACAGCAACCGTTACATTTCCGATGTGTTAAGGCCCGTGGCTTTGCCCTATCTTCGAGGCCTCTCTAATGCTTTGTTTCAACAGGATAATGCACAACCGCATGTTGCCCGTACTGTTCTGAACTTCCTTGATACAGAACAGGTTCGACTGTTACACTAGCCGGCACGTTCTCCTGATCTGTCACCAATTGAGATCGTGTGGTCAGTGGTTGCCGAGCGATTGGCACGCCATCACTCACAATCCACTACTGTCGATGAACTGTGGCATAGCGTTGAAGCTGCATGAACTGAGATGCCCGTACATGCCATACAATCTCTGTTTGGCTCCATGTCTAGGTGGATAAATGCTGTTATTGCAGCCAGTGGTAGCTGTTCTGGGTACTGATTTCTCAAGATCTATACATCCTAACTTCCTGTAAATCTAATCACTTGTTCTTTCCACTATAATGTAAGTGTCTCATAAATATCGTTCTGTTATTTGCATTCCTTCTTGGTGTAGCAATTTTAATGGCCAGTAGTGTGTACATATATATATATAGTAAATAGATATTGTTCTCAATAGTTATAACTAAAGACACTCTGATATTTTCATTTATTTAATATCCTATAAATTCATTAAAGTAAGAATATAAATCTTTGTAAGCAATGTTCATCTTTAATTAGTCATTTGATACAGCATCACAACCTTATGATTGTATAAATCACCCCACAATAAGGTTGGTTTTTATGCTTGTGGTTCCTCTCATGCACTTTAAAACTCAGTAATAGTTAATTCATTAGTAACTCGTTCAATAATTAAAGTAAATAATTTTACTTACTTCTTTTGGAATGCTAATACGTTATGTTTTGGCTGAATGGTCGCACTGACTATGTTTAATTTTTTTCTTTTTTTATACAATGCTGTGTAAGCAGAGCCTGAGTAAGGCAAGGGCATATGATTCAGTCGTTGGGGCCCCAAATCAAACAGAAAGTTTATTTTGTTTTATTAATCAAATTCAACCATTTGCTTAATCGACTAAAAATATTGCTGTTGCGAAGCAAAGGAGGGCCCTGTAGTGTCTGTTCTGTAGAAGAAAGCACAACTCGAACAAATACAAACATTTATTAAAAAATTAAAATTAATAGTATTTTATATTAAAATTATAATTAATAGAAATTTGATTATGGCCCTACAGGGCCAACAGAACCAACACCCAAGGACAGCCAGCTGAACCTCCTCGTTCGCTGGTCAAAGACAATCTCTCCCCGCCGGAGCGGACTCCCTCCTCTCCTCTCTCCCAATGACTACAGCGCCATCATGTGAAGAGAATGAGGAGTATCCTAACACTACAGGCACAAAAGAAACTTTTGTCTTGGTTGCCATTTTGACTAAGTGAGGTCCTGTGTATAAGATTTATATTCTTTGTGCTTTTAATGCCTAATGTGATATTGAAAGTTTCGTTGGTGCCAAATGAGTAGTATTCCTATAAAAGTGGTGCTAGACAGTAATTTTAGTAATAATAATATATATATATATATATATATATATATATATATATATATATATATATATATATATATATATATATATATATATATATATATATATATATATATATATATATATATATAAACTGTCTCATATATACAAGAAAAATCTCTTGTAATGCTTGCAAATATTAATTGTGCTATCATTAGGAATTATGAAGTTAATTTTTAATTTTATAAAATAATCTATTTACAAAAATAAGAGAGAAGAAGCACATTATATTTAAATCAATAGTGTTATTCTTTCTGCAATAATATTTGTTTCTTTTTTATATTATTAAAGGCTATACAGATTCCAGTAGAAAATGTGCTTATAACTTTTTTAAAAAAAAATTACAATTTGGAAAAAATAAAAATATTTATTTAGCTTTGTTCAAAAAGTTTTTTTGAACAATGAAATAAAATCTTTTGTATAGATCACTCATATAAAAAATCCAATGAGGTGTGAAACTCTTTCCTAGTCTTTTCCTTTAGGCAGTAGATTGGATTTGGTTAGTTTGTCGCTTAATTTCTTGCACATGAAGGATAATTAACACTTAAGTGTATAGGGAAAAGCATAAACAAAAACATTAATACATTATTTGCAACTATTGTTTTAAAAATGAAAATTCTAATCATTTGCTAATGTGAGGAAGGAAAATTATTTGTTTAAAATATTTTTTTCTACTCTTAGCACTAACATATAGATGACAATTGAAAAAAGAGGGAAAAAGACTTACTTACATCTTTCCTAATTGAAACGGAAAGAGTTTCAAAATACATTGTTTCATTGTTTAATTTATTTGCATCATCGCATAAGTACTTTTACAGATTTTAAATCAGTTTTAATTAAGTAACAATATTGTGATCAAAATTTTGATGTTAAACGAAGTTTTTAAGTCAGAGACAAACATGTTGCTATAAGTTTCATTCTAATTTATGCTGCCCTTCTCAATTCAATTCCAAACAAACAGAATAAAAATTTATTGATATTAGTAATGTATAAAAAGTATTAAAATTTAGTCAAAATTTGATTATCTTTCAATCAAACATTTTTTATATATCCACAAAATAAGATCCCTGTATAAAATAATAATAAGTAACCAAAATTTTATAAAAATCTTCTGTCTGAAACATAGATTGTTATTAAATTATAGCTTGTAAATGGGCTCCTGCTGCATATTCATAGCTCAATTTCTGAAAAGGCACTCTATTTAATTCTGAAAAGCATTGTAAATTTATTTACTTATGCACTTTATCATTTTATTTGATTTTCATTTTGAAATTTATCAGTTTTATGTTAACTTCATCAGGACTGTTTACATTGAATATTAACAAATATGTATTTCACAACCTTTTTTTGTTATAGATATCCTTTAATTGAAGAATGTGTTTTTATATGAGTATCGTTTGATCTGAAGTAAAACATCTTCACCTCTAAATCTGTAAAAAAAATTTTTTATAAATCGATATTAAATAATCTTTCAAGCGAATTCAATAGTGTTTTGAAAGATATATTTGAAATTTTGTGATCAGAAGAAATGAATTATATCACATTCTAAATACAGATATAAGTTAAATATTTTACAGTTTTGGTTTTGAGGAAAAATCCCTCATCTGAATTTATATTACTTTTAATAACAAATTAAAGTTATTCTTCCTTATCAGGAGGCTCAATATTTTAAATTTTGATGAGGAAAAAAACATTTTTTTAAAATAACAGCAGGCATTGTGTGAATAATCTTTCACTACAACGCCTTTCATTAAATTAAAAAAAATTGTTTAAAATCACTGTTGAATAATTAAATATTACATGCTTTCCACATTTGTTAAAGTAAGAATTTTATTGCATTTTTGTTCCACTGAATGTTTTATGAAACCAAATTATAATATATAGCCATCAATTGAAGTATATATATATATATATATATATATATATATATATATATATATATATATATATATATATATATATATATATATATATATATATATATATATATATATAAACTTTAAACATATTTATCCTATATAATTTAAGTGAATTTACTTTCCAAATTTAAAGTTATAAATATGCTTATTTTTGTGTATAAAAACAAATCAAACAATGATTATATATCTTGTATGAATAAACACAAAAAATCCTAACACTAATTTTCATTTTATAAAACGAATTTTCAAAAAAATAATTTATAAACAGATTAAGTGATATTAAATTGTTGAACATTAAAAGTTGTATTTATAATAAAGTTTAAAATAAAACTATAAAAATAGAAACAAACAATTTTAAAGTTATATTATTATATTTTTTCCCCTTTATGATTTAAAATAAATGCTGATGCTGATTTTTGAAACTCTTGTTCAGTAGGCTTTTGTAAATGTGATGATTTTTTTTTTTGAAGAATCTTTGAGGGGTAAAGTTTTTATTTGCTGGAACATTACAAACTGGTAACTTTAGTTGCACTTGAGAATTTTTTCCTGCTAGCAAAGATAGCTTTAAAGATTTTAAAGTTTTTTCTAATACTTCAATTTCTTCTAAGCATGTAACAGCTGATAACAAATTGAGATACTGTTCTTTTACAGATTCTAACCGGGCTTCTATAGAAATAGGATGTTTTAGGTGTGATTTGGAGAAAGTTTCCATTATCGTTTTAGTTTCATTGATTGATTCATCAATGCACAATTCTTTCATTTCATTATCTGAAAGGCTTCTTCTTTTGATTTCAGACATACCAAATGGATGTGTTTGCCCATATTCCATTTAATACAACTGTCTAAACTGCTGCATTTGTATTTATGTATACACCAATTACAATCTGTGCATACAATTTGGCATGAACAATCTTTCATATTTTTCTCATTAATGTAAATATCCAATTATCTTCTAACTTTTTGATCTCACCTTTCATTGTAGTGGAAAGCTTATGCCGTTATCTTAAATATCTGATTTTGCTCGTTATTTTGGCCTTATTAAGGATAATGAATCTATCAAAGAGTTTGTCTCTAACAAATCTCATGATTGCATGAATTGCTTTGTATAAACGCTATACATATTTGCCATATAAATAGATATATTTAATGGTCCTATGCATCCGTTCAATGTGCATATTAGTATTTAAATCACAATCTCGTCGATAACAATATGCCCAAACAGATGGATTGCTAGCATAAAACATTTCAAAATATTTATAAAATTCCACAGTATCAGGATCCATTCTCAACTGTTTTAATACTTCTTCCAACATTATAGAGAAAGCTGTTGAGTCTGACTCTTGCAGTAACATGCGAATAATTCTGTTTGTTTGTATTTGCTTATGTACGTCTTTTATTTATTTTAAAAATTTTCTCTATGCTCTAGCTACATGCCAAGAGCAATAAAGACGATTTGAAGGGTAACCCATTTCTTGAACCGAAGCATTAAAAAAATAATCTGCCACATCGCTCATGAAAACTTTAGGGGAGCAACTGCCACACTTTTCTTGGATCAATGAAAAGAACAATGACATCATAACTTGATCACTCCTGTTAGATATCAGAAAAGCACATGGAAAACCTTGTCTCATGTCATCGATTACCAAAACAGTAAACAATTCAGATCCATAGCTGCTTAAGCCATGCGTTCCATCAACACATATACAATCAGAAGAATATTTCTGATATGTTTTTTGAGCATCATTCATAATCATCAACACAAAGTCTTTTTTTAATGCTTTATATGTATTATCATCAGTTCCCTGAGCTTTGTAAAATAAGATGCTGTCATTTTCTGCTTTCATTTGCTGCATCCAAGCTTCAATGCTAATGCTGTCATTTTTATGCTTAATAGCCTCTGAATGCAAATTGAAAGAGTACTCAAAGTTATGCAGATTTTTTTTTGTAATCAGGTGTAATCTTACAAGTTCTACGACAGTAACTGAGTTTCTGATTTCACCTAAAATGCTATAGAATGGTATTTTAGCAGCAATCTTGGATGTTATTTGTTCTCGTTCTGTTTTGGTCAGAGTCAAGTGACCAAAATCATTTTGGTGTCCAAGATGAGTTGAAATGTATTTTATGCAGCATGTTCCTTCATCATTAAAGTTTGCACTTATTGAAGCTGGACAATATAACAATTTATTTTATTACTACCCTGTAATTTCAAATGACGTATAATCCTTTACTTTTAGAAACGAAGTCACCTGAACGATGGCAGATGAAGTTCACTGTTTTTTATCAGCAGAATTATGAGGACATAAACGGCGAAATCTTGTTTTTGTAGACTCTTCTATATTTTTCTTCAACAATTCAAATTCTTCAGTTGATTTGAATTTTAAAATTTCTTCACTTAAGTCAAAATTATGATCTTTCAAATGTTCTATAGATCTTCTAGGTATATTAGCTTTGCATTCAGGACACTTATGCAAAGCTTTTTCATATGCAATCTGATTGTGGTTCTTCTTCATGTGTTCTTTTAAATATTTCTTCATTTTGAATTTTTATAAATATTATTTTAAATATTTCTTCATTCAATAATACAGACTTCACAAACAATATTTGAGTCAGATTTACCGTCAATATTACTGTCTCTGGAAATATTTTGGAATATTCCATCAATAATTTTGAATGTACTCTTGCTAAGCTAGTGGTGTCTATATCACTGTTTTCTAAATGAAAATTTGATTCTATTCCAATATCGCATGATTATTCATCAGAAAAGCACTTAGAGTACTTTTAGAATTACTTACTGACCCTGAAAAGGACCTTTTTTTATGATATTAAAGACTTTTCATAGCAAGAATTGGCAACTGAAATCGGGTCAAAAGTATAAACACAAATGATGGCTCTTAACTCCTTAAAGCCCTGAGCATGCGCAAAATGTCTGAACGTTTTACCTAACTTCGAATGCGTTTGTTTATTAAAACCTCAAGGCTTTCTTTCTCTCTAGACGATAGTTTCTTATCATGGAGGAAGGAACATAAGTGGAGCCGCCCTATTGGTCAGTGCTTGCAGTGTGTTCCATACCCCCTCTGTCTTCCAAAACATTACACTAAATCCTGTTGTTTAATATTAAGTCTCTTGTTGAATTTGTTGTTTTTCAGAATTTTTTAATTTTAAATAATTACGGAAGATTGCTGTGCTTATAGATGTGTAAATAGACCTTCAAAAAATTTCTGGAGTAACTTTTTATAGATAATTTCAGTAATCTTTAAAACTTTTTGCTCACTAAGTTAATGTTTCTAATCCTAATGCACATACATTATATTGTTCAATTTTATATGCCTAAAAGCTGCCGCGGAAAAATAAAATGATTTTATTGCAAAATATATTACTTGAAATAAGACATTGTTTTATTTATTTATTAACTTATTTTTATATTATTAGGTTTCCCTTGGAAGAAGTAAGGTTTTAAAACCTTTGTAATTTGAAAGATATTACATGTTTTTAATATTTGTTAGATTTAAAATTGATTTTTTACAAACTAATTGTAATTAACTAATTTTTACAAACTACTGTAAAAATTTATTTTTTACAAACTTAGGTCTTTCTAAACTTCCAGAAATTAAAAGAAATATTTGAATGAAAATATATTTATTTAAACATCATTGTTTATACGGAGATATTATGGTATTCATGTTTGCTTGCCAAATGACACATTTTATCGATAGGATATCGACCACACACGATAGGATTTTTCTTTAGGATTTGTTGAAGGGGGTAGGAAGCAATTAAGCACACAGTCCCCTCAAATTCTGTTGACCACAGTAGGGGAGGCACATCTGGAGTGAGAAGTTATTTTTAAGGGTGCCAGTTTTCAACATTTATTGCTTTTGGCTTGAAATGTGTGCCTTGTAAATGGAAATCGAAAATCGCCAAAAATTTCAATCATTTGTTGTTTAGTCACTTTTTCCGACTTGACGTATTTATTGTTGTACTCATTTGTCTGCTTGTAATTTCTGTCATTAAATATTATCATATAACATGAGCAAATTAAGCACAGAAGTATTATTGGCTGTTGTTTTGGACTGTGATGATGGTGAAAAGCAAACAAACAATAAGAAAAAGAAATGGGCAAAAAAGTGGCTGCTCCAGTGTGAATCTCTTTCACATCTAAATTTAATTACAGAAATACAGTCGGAAGATAAAGATTTCTTGTATTACATTAGGATGAATGAAAAATTGTATTCAACGTTGTTGGATAAGGTAACACCTTTAATTATAAGAAAATATACATCCATGCGCTCCTCTTAAAGTTCTCATGAGCCATTAAGTGCAATTTAGCGCTTTTTGGCAACCGGTAGATCATACGAAGATTTGAAATTTACAACTATTATTTCACCTCAAGCTTTGGGACAAATAATACCAGAAACATGCGATGCAATCATAAGAGTTCTCCACAAGGAATACTTGAAAGTAAGTAATTCTCTAACTTCTTTATTAATTTATTAACTACAGTTAATATAAAAGATTAAAAAATACAATGTAGATATTGAATAAATTAAATTTAAAATTTTCGAACATTTTTTACTAAATTAAAATATAAAGTAAGATGATAGTCAATTGAACTAAATTTAATTAATAATGGAAATTTTCTAATAAAATTCATTAACTGAATATACACAGGAAATCAAATTCTTTAAAACATTCGTTATATATTTAGTAATAACTCATTTACACATACATATATTATATGAGCATATAATAAATATTCAATAACATAATGTAGACAAGATTTGAAGCATAAATTTTATTTTTCTAAAATGTTTCTCACACTGAATTGCAAGTTATTGTTTGTTTGATTAAGAGATTCATCCGAGTGATGGGGCAAAGTGTGCAAATACTGATTGCTACTGCTCGCTGAAGCAGCACCTTGACAATTACAAGTCAAAGTATCAACAATACTTTTATTTTTTAAATTCCCATTCTGGGCATAAAAAATGATTTCGCTCATCATTTTTTCTGCCAAGAAGGCATCTTCTTTTGAATTTGAAGCAATTGATTTTAACTTCGCTCCTACCATTTTGTCATACACTAAATATGGATCTTGTTCATCTTCTGAATTTTTTAATTTATGGTAAATTAATTCATACGTATTGTTTTTAAGCTCTTCCGCTTTCCTTTTTTTCCCTCTTTTATGACTTTTGGGACTCTCAGAAACTTCTGTTGAATCAATTTCAAGATCCATAACCTAAAATCAAATTAAACATCATATATAGCTCTCCTTACGATGAAATGTTTTTCAAAACATATAACTTAACAGAACTAATAACACTTATTTTAGATTTCAACATTTGTTCAGAAATATTCTAGTTATTTTTATACAATAATAAAATTATGTTCATTTATACAAAAATTGGAATTTTTAAATTAATTTTTTAGTTTCCTGAAAATGAAGAAGATTGGATTTCCATAGCGAAAGGCTTTGAAAACAGGTGGAGTTTCCCATCATGTGTGGGTGATTGTGATGACATACGAATCACTCCACCGAAAGGAAGCAGTTCATTTTGTTGGAAGAGTTTCAATAGCATTGTTCTTTTAGCAATTGTTAATGCAAATTATGAATTTATAATGGTAGATGTTGGCACGAATGGCCGTGAATCTGATGGCGGAGTGTTGAAGAAAAGTATTTTTTATCACCATTTGATTGATCATTAACTAAAACTGCCCACTTCAGAGGATAACGAACTTCCTTTTGTTTTCATAGCGGATGAAGCTTTTGCTTTACGTCCCGATTTTTTGAAGTCATTTCCTCAACGAGAACTCAATGGTAAAAAAAGAATTTTTAATTACAGGCTCAGTAGAGCTCGAAGAGTGGTAGAAAATGCTTTTGGCATATTAACCAACAGATTTAAGATATATCACAATGCAATAAATTTACGTGTTAAAGTCATAGAAAAAATAGTGCTAGCAACCTGTGTCTTGCACAATTTCTTAAGAAGGAACAGTGCTGAAATTTATTCCCCATCTTCCAGCCTAGACCAAGAAGATGAAGAAACAGGTTCGGTGCAATTGGGTTTAAGGTCAAATGATTATTTAACTGGATTAGAAATAGGGCAACAAATAAATTATTCCGAAGAAGCAAAACTCATTCGAGAAAAGTTTGTCAATTATTTTGTTTCCAATGAAGGCAAACTACCATGGCAAGACGCTTTGATTTTATCCTAAATAAAGTAATAAACTTTTAAAAGTTTATGTTTAGAAAATATAAGATATGGATACTAATAAAAGTGCTAATTAATTTGTTAGTTTTATTATTATATATCAAGAAATTAGTACTTAACACATTAAATATATTTTGCAACTGTATAAATGTATTATGAATGCTATATAAATAAACATAAATATATCTAATCAAATTCTGGGAAATTATAAAATGGTCAATATATTTAAAGGGTAAAAATGGCATCGTAATAACATTTGTAAAAAGTTATTTGTGCTTGAAGACGCGAGATCCCTTAAATTTGTATATGTATCTCCGTAAAAATTATAAATACACAATATGTGCATTTCAATAATTTATTAATTAAAGAGCCTTATTAGTACATCAAAAAGTTTATCTATCGAGTAAAGAATGTTTTATTATTTTATTCGTAGATATAAAATCAATTATTAATTTGTTATCTATTATCCAAAAGTATCCTTATATTTTATAATATTTTCTTAGATGATTTTTAAATAAAATGGAAACAAATTAACATTTACCAAAAAATAATCATAACTGAAGATGCATTTAATTTCAATTTCACTTAAATGTAAATAATTTTCTTTTATTATTATTAATCAAGTCATTATTTTTAAATATTTAATTCTATTATTGCTTAATAGTATAAAGAATATTTAAAGAGAACAACAGAATAATCTCAACTAAAACCTTTATATCATTGTTTAAACTTAATTCACATATAAAACTATAGAAAGTTAAAATTTTAAAATGTTTATTTTGAAGATTTGTAAGCATATTGAAATTAAAAATATATTGTTTTATAATAAAGCTTATTATAAAAATTTCGTAGTTAAATTTTAAGTTAAATGTGCAATTATATATATTCATACAGATAAAGAATAATTTTACAAAATAAATTATTTAACTTACTTCATCACCATCCTCAAAAAAACTTGTGTCTAAAATCATGGATGATACTCCAGCACGTGGAACTGCAATTTCGTCTAGAAAGGCTTAATAGTCAAAGTACCATAAAGACGGCACATATACATCCTCAGTGCCTGCACCACTTTTTTCAGATTCATTAATTTTTTTCTTTTCTCTTTGATAAGTACTTCGGAGGGCATTAACTTTTTTCTTTACTTCATTAATTGAAGCCTTTTCATCTATTTTTTTTTTTTATTTATTTTCAACAATTTTTTGTACGCTAACTTTCTTTTTATTTTATTCGTGATGATGCGTTCTAGGAAGAGCAATTGATGTCTGGGGAAAATGTGATTGAATTAATATTGGCGGTGTAATAGACATTATAAAATGTGAGTGGACGTAGTATATTTAGCATTTTTTTTGTTCTAATATATATCGTTCTTAATTATATTAGGATTTTTCTAATAATTTTATAAGGTGATTTTCTTACTTTAAAAATGCATTCTTTACTCAAGAATTTGTCGTTTCTAACTTTATATCCAGTTGTTGGAATTGAAGACAATGTTAAGCAGTTGATGCAAGATTTAGGTATTTTACCTAAGAGGATTGATGTTGCTCCTAAATGTCCGAAATGTGGATCAAAAACTGTTTTGATATAAATGCGAATTAAATTATATATATAATTAATTAAATAAAATAACATTTTAAGTGTAAATGAATGCCGTATTTAGTTTTTACATTGCCCAAATAATTTCTGTTTTCAATCCTAAATTCAGTTAATATGTTACCATTGAAAAAATTATTGTTATTAAGAAAATAACATGTAAACATATGTCACTTGTAGAATAATTCTTTTCTAGGAGATAAATTTTATCCTACTTATAACTCACAAAAATACGAATTTTTATTTTTATTTTTTTACAATTTATTGAGTTTATTAGAGGTATGAAACAGTGATTATTTTTATTCAACTTACTCAACAGCTCTTATTTACCATTAATTTTTAACTGGAGTCCGTTTCAGTACTTGATGAAAGTTCATAAAATTTTAACTCAAGAATATTATTGCAAGATTTTTCAAAAGTTTAAAAATTGACTCTTCTAATACTGTAATGTATAATATAGTTCCAAATATTTGTTGCTTCATTCACATTTAATTATGATGTAAATGAATCTTTATATGACAATATAAAGATAATTTAGTATTAGGATTTTCTCAATCTATTTGATTGGAAAAGAAATTCTATGATGAATATTAGAATACGTGATAAATATTTATTTTTGACACAAATTCTCAACAATGTATATTTCTATTTGCTATGCTGATAATATTGGCTTATTATATAGTGGAAAAGATTCAAAAAATAATTCTTTGTCTTTTTGCACTTCAAATATTAAAAGTATTTCATCGTGTTTCAAGTATTTCATTCATTAATAGACATTCATTTACAAGTATAAAAATCAAAAACATATATTATTCATAAAAATAAAAGTTTTTGGTTTTTATATTTGTAAATAACATAACAAAAACATAGACAACTATCTGTCATATCTTACATCGAATCGTACATGATTTCAAGAACTTAAATAAATATTTTTCTTGTTAGTTTAATTCAATTTTTTAAGACAATGATTTTATTAATGCTTGTGGCACTAGTGGATATGATATTTCAATATTAATACTTGGACCTTTAAAAGAAAAAACTCAAAGTTTAGAGAAAAAGTTCAAAATATAACATAACTAATAGCATTACTTATCTTCTATAAATAAAATTATTTCATCAAAACTCATCATGTGCTTTTAAAAGCAATGAAAGAGAAATCAGATAATTTAAACTGAAGTTTGATGGTAGTCTAAGTACTTACTGATGATTTTCCGTATTTTTTCAGCAACTAAATTTAAAATTGTTTTTGCTATATTATATCTGATAATCATGTAAATTACATGAATGAAAATTGGCATATTTATATTTCATAACTTTTATCTGAAAGTATAAAGTATATTACCTAAGTATAATTAAATACTATAACTTAGATATGTATTCTCCTAATTAGCAAAATTGAATGTATGTAATAAGGAAATACATTTTTTTTAAATTAAACCTGTGAACTGAATATATTTATTGTGAATATTTATATGTTGAAGTTACTAATCACAATTTTTTTGAAATGGCATAAAGGTTTTCAGCATTTCTCATTACTGAAACCATTCATATTTAAGATATTATCTCTTGTTAATGCAATAAAACCTTATTTTGTAGAGCTTATAATTTAATCTCAAAGTATTTCGCTCAGCCCACATAAAACTCGACACATTATTAAATGTTTTTTTAACTGAATTTTAATTATTTATAAAGATTGTTTTGCAAGTTTATAAGATTATATAAGTAGTTACAAATATACAAAAGGGCTGTGACAACTAAAAATCAATTTATAAAAAACTATTATCAATAATGAGGGATATTTGTCTTCAGCTCTTATTACTAATAGCCGTGTAACTCGTTGGTTTATTTTTGTGCATACAGAATTTATTTTTACAGATTTTATTTTTAGGTTTTCCCATGCTTTCTTGATTAATTTTGATCTGCAAACTCCAACACCATGAGAACAAAATCATTAGAATGTGTACAATGACTCCAGCATATTTCAGAAACGAAAGCATTTTCAGGAAATTTAACAGTGAATACTTTACAGAGCACATAATAAAGTTAGCGGAAAATTTTTATAATAATTCAAACCAAATGCCGAATCTTTTCATAAGTAACCAACCACAATACAACTTCACCGAACCTGAAAACAGGTGACGTCCGAAAGCTATTCTTAGAAATGTATAATGCTTAAATCTTCATCTTATTTTTATATGTTTTTCATTCTGCAAATTTAAATTCAATGCTCGTTGAGGAGCTTCCCAGAAAACTTCCCCTTCAGCCAAGTGATTCGTCAACAGATCATTCATTAACTCCTCATCCCTGAGTGGGGAAGATTAATTCAATTGCGAAATTAATGAACCAGAATTCTTCTTCTCTTCTTCTTAGAATTGGGTTTGTATATCATTGGCACCTCTGCTTTTATCAGCATTTTGTACCATTAACTCCAAACCCAATGTTTCCTAGTTCCAGATGCTCGGGTCACCCACTTTATTAATAAAGTCCGATAACCCTTTAATGGAGTCTAGGTGCAACTCTCTAGTATGGATGATGCCTAAAGAGGTTAATCTAGGGAGGGCAAGAGCCTCGCATTCATAAATGATATGCTCTGCCGTTTCCTCTTGCGTATGACATTTCCAGCAGATAGGGTCTTGCTGAAACAGTCCCATCTGGTCAGAGAGTCAGTCATACTAGGGATAGCTTCTTGACTTTCACCAGAAGATGGTTTGGAGGTCATTTCTACCTCAAGTGAAGGATTTATTACTGCCCCTTTACAAGACAGCCTCTGAGTTCACTTGTCTTTTTCAGCAAGGTCAACTTCAGAGGCATCACCTGTAGATGCAGAAAGGATTGTTATATCTTGTGTCTTTTCAGCCACAAGATAACAATTTATAAGCTCAGGTAATATAAGTCCACCCAGCATTGCCTGAGATACTGGGCAAGGCAAATTACTCTAGAAGTTTGCCAGGCAACTAGAGGCTCCGTTTAGACACCAATACCGCGGTGCCAATTAGCCCTAGGCACGGAACGCATAACACCAGGGTTTACGGGAGCTGGTTCGCGGCCTCTGATTCTATATTCAAGGCTATCCTGTCATTCCTACAGGACATTCGGTGATCCAACGCCTACCGACGCGCCTGGTAGCTGCTCAGGCCCCAGGGAACCAGAATTAAGCCATTATCACTCTTATTGCAAACCTCTTTAAATTAATTCCCATTCAAGTATCAATTGAAATAAATAATTTTGATTTTTACCTTATTAAATTGCAAATTGCAAATAATTTAAGTCTCAAAATGTAAATAAATAAATAATAATGAGAATAAAAAATTCTTCACTTCTTCAAATCATTATGATTCCATATACAAAATATAATTATAGCGAAATTCCAATTCTATTCAAATATTTATATCACTACTTGCATCTAAATGTATGTGCAGAGCTGTACTGACCATTACTGTAAATATTGTTAAAAATTTGTGTATAAGTATTTACTAGAAAGTTTAATTTTGGAGGATAAAAATTTATATCCATTCAAATGGAATTCAAATTTTAAATGTATAAAATTTAATTTTATAGTTAAATAGTGTTTTCAAACTGGTTATCAAGACAAGCATTCTAAGAAAGCATTCTCAAGGATGTTTTAATTTATAATTTTACTAAGTTTTAATGTATATAATTCAAACGTAATAACTTATAAATAATGCATTATTAAATAAATAATAAATATCTTTTTTGATGTAAAAATTTTATAATAACAGTTGTACTCTCAAAAATATTTGCATAGTTCATAACCCTCAGATTTGAAAATGAAAAGTTTATTTGAAATCATATTTATTTAGGCGATATTTTATTGACAAAATAATTAATTTTTTCGTATTATTTACCAATCAGAAAAGAAGTTTCTCTTATTCACAGAGTCAATGTTCAAAAGGCTTAGAATGGACTTCAAATATAGGCTATCAATATCCAATAACAAACGTTTTCAAGTATGAGAGATTAGTAAACACATTTAATCTATTAAAGTGATTTTGAAAAAAAAAATGAAAAAAGCAGATGAATTTAGACATTTGTTTAGAAATGTTTAGATTGTCATACTAAATATTTAAAATGTACAATGTACACAAAGTAAGTGATTAAATACTAATTTTTCTTCAAAATTTTTAAGATTGAGTATAAGACAGTAGTTGTAAATTGATAACCAGACATTGTATACAAAACTTAAAAAGGTTACAATAATGAATATATTTTAATTTCTTTTTAGTAAAACTGTTAAAAATATCAAAGTCATTTGGATATAAGTTCGAAATAGTGGAATAATTTAAAATAAATGTAATAAAGTTAAGACGAATATAGTATTTTTTTCATTTAAATTAAATACTTAGCTTATTCTTGTTGAAAATAAAATGATTATTTAGTGACAAGAGAAATATAATTGATCACTTTTAAATACTGATCACTTTTAAAAAAGAATCTAAATCAGCACTCATTTAATTATATAGTACAGTCATATGTACACATACCTGATAAGATTGCTATCACATTTTATCAGTAAGAATTGATAAACAGCAATCACGTGATGATTCATGTTTAGCGAAAACAACGAATTACATTGATTAGAGTTATCGCAATTGTAGGATCACGTGATATATTTATCTCGATATCAACGTGAAATCGCATAGCTTTGTATTAAATTGAATGTACCCAACGAGAAAGCAACTCTTAAAAATGTAAGTGGACGTATCATTTCTTATTTT
The DNA here is from genome assembly GCA_037975125.1 of Latrodectus hesperus. Lineage (NCBI taxonomy): Eukaryota > Metazoa > Arthropoda > Arachnida > Araneae > Theridiidae > Latrodectus > Latrodectus hesperus. Next base: position 27,803 of record JAJQOW010001186.1, read on the forward strand.
CATTAAAACATTAATATTTAAAATTATGATATTGTTATTCTAATTAAAAATAAATGTAGTTCCCTTCTTCTTAAGTTTGGGTTTGTATGTTATTGGCACCTCTGCTTTATTCAGCATTTTGTACCATTAACTCCAAATCCAATGTTTCCTAGTTCCAGTTACTCGGGTCACCCACTTTATTAATAAAGTCCGATAACCCTTTAATGGAGTCTAGGTGTAACTCTCTTGTATGGATAATGCCTAAAGAATCTAGGGAGGGCAAAAGCCTCGCATTCGTAAATGATATGATTGGACGTTTCCTCTTGCGTATGACATTTCCAGAAGATAGGGTCTTGCTGAAACTGTCCCATTTTATGGAGGTGTTTTCTGAAATAGTAGCGCCCAGTTATGAAGCCTACAATTAAACTTATCTTCTGCCTAGAGCATTTAAGAATTTCAGTGGCAATCCTCGCTGATGATCCACAAATCATACTTTTAGCGTGGGTTTGACTAGGAGTGTTAGGCCAAGCTTCATACATCTTCCGTCTTTCCCATTTAAGAACATTGGTTTTTGCGGTCTTCAAATTGATCCCACAAAAAGGTTCTGCATCAATGGAAACAAAAGACGATCCTTATTTAGCAAGCTCATCAGCCCTTTCATTACCTTCGATACCTTTGTGCCCTGGCACCAATTACAAGGATCACCTTGTTTCTAGTTGCCAGTTCTGTAAGAAGGTTTCTACATTCCAAAATCATTTTAAATTTGAATTCGAAAGAATTAAGCGCTTTTAAAGCGGCTTGACTCTCACTAAAAATGAGAATCCGCTTACCGTAGTAGTCTTTCTTCATATTTAGTCGTAGACAGAGGATAATGGCCAAAACTTCTGCCTGGAAGACTGTAGCTTATTGGCTAAGGCTTACAGACAGGCTGATTCTTGTTGACACGCCACATACTCCTAGACCTGAGAAGCTGTTCTTCAGTGATCCATCTGTGTACTAGATTAGATCTCCTGTTTTAGTTTCAAAGATGTTGTTATACCATTCGTCTCTAGTTGGAAAAACTATTTCAAGTGTCCAATCAAACATGTATGATTTTTCCATGATGTCTGAGGGCATCAGGAAAGTAGGATATGGAATTTTCCTGGTAATGCCCCTGTGCCCTTTAGCAACAGGCTAGTCGTACCAATGGTTTTGTAGCTTCATTCTGTATGCAGTCATTCTGGCAGTGCTGCAGACGAAGATGTCCAAAGGAGTCAGATCCAATAAAACCTCCAATGCTCTGGTTGGCGTGGTGGACATTGCTCCCGTGATGCAGAGACAGGCCAGTCTTTGTAGACCTCCTAGTCTGTCAATCACCAGATCACAAAGGCATATGTGAGAATGGGCCTGACAATAGCTATGTACATCCATAACATTAGTTTTGGATGTAAACCTCAGTTTTTACCAAGCTTTCGCCTGCAAATCATAATGCTTTTCTTTGCTCGGATAATTTTATTGTCAATGTGTTTATTCCAGGTGAGTTTCTAGTCTAAACAAATGCCCAGATACTTCACATCTGAAGCCACATTGATTTCAGCATCAAAAAGTCTTGGTATGAAAAAACTTTTCCGTTTCTTTTTGCGTATAAAAGGTATAAGGTTGGTTTTCTGAGGATTAACCATCAGGTCCCTATCCATTCACCATTGACCTACATAACTTAGAGCATCCTGCATGAGATGACAAGTTATGTCGAAATCTTTGCCAAAGATAAGGATGACAATGTCATCAGCATATCTTTGCGTATAATAGCCCTTATCATTTAGATGTTTTATAAGGATATTTACAACTAGGTTCCAAAGTAATGGTGAGAGAACACCTCCTTGAGGACAACCTCTAGTAGCCTTTTTTTTCAAATGATTCACCGAAGATGTTCATTTGTATACATCTATCCGAAATTAAGGCCTCAATCCAAGTACACAGGGTCTGATTAATCCCTGCCTCTCTAAGTGCATTGATGATGGATGGATGTGAGGTGTTATCAAAGGCACCCTGGATGTCGAGGAAAGTTGCCAAGGCAATATCTTTTTGATCAAGAGTGGTTTCAATCTTGGAAACTAGCTGATGTAGAGCGGTTTCAGTAGATTTGCCAGCTTGATAGGCAAATTGAAAAGCATGCAAGTGACTATTACTACCCAAGTAATCTCTAATATGCCGATCAATGATTTTCTCCATAATTTTAAGAAATAATGAAGAAAGACTGATTGGTCTGTAATACATGGACTGGTCATAGGTGTCCTTGCCAGGTTTAGGAATGAAAAAAATCCTAGTCTTTTGCCATATCTTTGGTATGTAACCCAGTGCTATGCTAGTTCTGTAAATTCCAGTTAGCACTGGTATGTCAACCTCCTCGGCCTTCTGGATCATGATGGGCATAATTCCATCAGGCCTTGGGCTTTTTAGAGGTTTAAAGGCAAAGATTGCCCCTTTAACAATATTGTAGCTTACGATATTTTTTAGCGATGGTCCATTGATCGCTATTGACTCTTTGCAAAGAGCCAATGCAGTGCTCCCCTTCGTTGCTATAAATATCTCTAGCTCTTGGAAAGTGGGTTTTGGTCATAATTTCCATAACCTCTTTCCCGGAAGCAGCAAAATTACCCTCCTCGTCCTTTAGGGTGCCAACCAAAATAGGTTCATCCCTTTTAAGGAGTTTTTGGAGTCTAGCTCCATCAGAAATAGAATCTATCTTTTCCCAGAACTTCTTCCAGGAGTTAATTTTGCTTTTTCTAACAAGTTTGTTATAATTAGTGAGGGCTGTTTTATAGTTCTCCCATTCACCATTTTTCTTAGCTTTATTGAAAAGTTTCCTAACATTTGCTCTTTCGGTTGCTAAAGTGTCATTCCACCAAGCACATTGGAGTTTAGCTCTCCTAGTGCGAATAGGACAATTGTTATGATAAGAATCTAGAATACTACTCTGCAGAAGGTCTGCTGTAACTTCTAGATCGTAGTTGTCTGTAATAGGTCTGTTGCCGAGCTCAACCAACCCAGTCAGTTCCTCCTTGAGTTTCTTCCAGTCCGTCCTAACTGGGTCTCTAAATATGCGATCCAGACACACATTAGAGGGAATTTCAAAATGGATGTTTTGATGATCTGAGCCAGAAGGTCTGCCATCTAATTTCCAATTTTTGATATTTTTACTAATCAGCGTTGTCCCTATAGTAATGTCAATTACTTCAGATCGATTGGAAGTATTGAAAGATCGTTCGTTGCCCTTATTTAGAATATCTAACCCATAGTTTAGAATGAATTCTAAAAGGTACTCACCTCTTTTATTTGTGTCCGTACTTCCCAAGACAACATGGTGAGCATTACAGTCTAGTCCTAGGAGTACCTGCTAGCTGTTATCTCTGCAAAAGTTCATGAGCTTGAGCAGAGAATGATCAGGTGGAGCCTTCTCTTCATTCGGCAGGTACCCAGCGCCAAAAACAATTTCTCTGTCCCTACCCTCTATGTTGAGCCTGACTTTCACAGCTGTCAGGTCCCTAAGGATAAATTCAGAGAGGGGTAAAACCTCAATGTTTTTATGTAAGAGTGTACAAGTTCTAGCGTTACCATTGGTACAATAGATAAGCTTACCTTTAGTTCCTTTGAGGCCACTGATTCTCCCCCTAACCAGCCAGTGTTCCTGAATCAGGGCCAGGTGTATATCCCCAGCAAGAAACTTCTTACTGAGGTCACTAGTACCACTTCTACTGTGGTGGAAGTTGGCTTGAACAACCTTCACCACCATCAGCAGGAGCAGGTTTGTCAAGTACTTTAGCCTGCACTTGGTGAAGTCCAATTTGAAACTTATATCCTCTTACACCAAGTGTGGCAGCATCTAGTTCAGGCACACTAAGAACGATGGTCCACCCAGGTGGGTCGTTCTTAATGTTAAGAACGTTCCACTCTATTGGAGTGACCCCACCGTTCTGAGCCTCGATTTTTCTCGGGACGTCTTTATTCTCCAGTTTATTGCAGATTTTCGGCCGTTTTGCAATTATCTTGGTGGTTCTGACAAGTTTCCTTGCCTCACTCACCAAGAGTTTTTGCTCCTGCCAGGGACTTATGTCACTGACATTCTGTTCCATCCACTTTGAGCTCCCCTGATCTGCACAGTTGACAATAAGTGACCCATTCTCAAGTTTACAGGATAGGAAGGTTGGGGCAAAACCCTCCTCATTCCTTTCTATTTTCTCGGTTAACAAGAGTTCGAGGTCGAAGTCCTGTTTCTCTGTTAACCGTTTTTCCGGATGACCCTCTATGAGCACAGCCATCTTGATCGCCGTGAGAGGCCCCAGTAAGTAAATCTCCCAGGTCCTTCTCTCTTGGCAGCGTTTCCGGCCTTGCCCTGGTTCGTCCGATTGGCGGAACGCTTCTCGCCTTTGACTGCCTTGGGTTGAAAAACCCAAGTCACCTCAGAAATTTAGCGTTCCTTCACCAGCTTCCTTTTCTGAGCACCAAAAAGTCTCTTTAAGCTTGATTCTGGTCAGAGAGTCAGTCATGATAGCGATAGCTTCCTGACTCTCACCAGAAGAAGTTGGTTTGGAGGTCATTTCTACCTCCTGTGAAGGATTCATTGCTGCCCCTTCACTAGATTGCCTCTGGGTTCCCTTGTCTTTTTCAGCAAGATCTGCTTCAGAGGTTTCACCTGCAAATGCAGAAAGGTTTGTTATTTTTACTGTCTTTTCAGCCATAAAATAACAATTAACAAGCTCAGGTAATATGACAGTCCACCCAGCATTGCCTGAATTACTGGGCAAGGCAAATTACTCTAGAAGTTCGCCAGGCAACTAGAGGCTCCGTTAAGACACCATTACCGCGGTGCCAAATAACCCTAGGCACGGGTCACGTAACACCAGGGTTTACGGGAGCTGGTTCACGGCCTCTGATTCTATATTCAAGGCTATCCTGTCATTCCTACAGGACATTCGGCTATCCACTACCTGCCGACGCACCTGGTGGCTGCTCAAGCCCCAGGAAGGTAACTCGTACTCAGGTTCCTGGATGTAGTTCCCTTAATACTTCACTTATTAAATTTTAAAAAGAAACTTTTTGCATTTAATTGTATATAAAATATTATGAATGAAATTTTAACTTGCTAAGAAATTCCAGTATTTTACTTTACAATTTAAGTTCATATAATAATAATAGAGCATTTCTCTTTATTGTAAAGACTGTACATAGTTATAAATGTTATACTATACGAGTGGGAAGACATTATGCAAACACTTAAAGGCTTTATTTCTAAAAACTAGATAAGTTTTTATAATTAGTTTTAAAATTACTTTTTAATAGCTTTTAAAGTTAATACAACAGTTTTCGTAATTCTTCATTTGTAAGAAAATCATCAAAATACTTGTGGCAGGTTTAGGAATTCTGGTAAGTCGATAAATTTTTAAGATCAAACTCATTTGTCATTTCTATTTAAGAAACACTAAAATGATATGAGTATATATATATTTGATATGGAAATTTGTTAAATGTAGTTAATCTCAAATAAAAATATATTTGCAGCTTATTACCTAGAGAATTGAAATCATGAATTATATTTAAAAACATAATTATCTATAAGTTATTGAAATCATAAAACTTTACGCATAAGTAGATTAATTATTTACTAATGTTTAGTAACAGAAAAAATTTTATATTTTACTTGAACACCGATTTTCCTTGAAAATGTAAAATTTTTACTATAGAATGTAAAACAATTGTTTCAGTTATTGAGTAATGTGTACCCAAATTTTGAGATGATTACAATTACAAATTTTTTAATTTGTTTTAAGTATGACATAAAAAGATCTTTTGTTATTTGTTGATGAATTCAGTATCATGGAATAATTTAAAATAAAAGATAGAAAATTCAAATGAATATAATATTTCCGTTTATGCTTACATGTAAGTCAAACATTTAGTTTATTCTCGTTGAAATTAAAATAATTATTCACAGTAGCAAGTTTGTATAAGTTACCTCTTTTTAAAAATGGAAGTATAAATTCTAATTGAATCTAATTGTTTAATCATATAGTGCATTCATCGATTTACTTAAATGATAAGATAGCTATTGCATTTTATGATAAGAATTGTTACACAGCAATCACGTGATGACGCATGTTTAGCGAAAACAACGAATCACATGGATTAGAGTTATCGCAAGCTAGAGTCACGTGATACATTTATCTCGCGATTTCAGTATAATATTGCATACCTTTGTTTTAAAGTGAATGTATTTGACTGGAAAACAACTCTTTTTAAATGTAAGTTCACATATTATTTCTTATTTTTCTGATAACATGTGTTATTTAAAAATACGATATTGTTATTAAAATTTAAAAATAAACGTTAATCCCTTAATAGATTTAAAAAAAATAACATAGGAAAGTTTTTGCATTTCTTCACATATTAAAATGATCGATGTAGTAGATCCTAATACTTGTCTTCAAATTTTAAGTTTACAACTGTAAGAAAACCATTTGTCATTGGTGTAAATATCTTGTAAATTGATATAAAAATTTAAATATGGTAGAGCTCTTGAAAAGTTTATTTGTAAAAATTAGATGAGAGTTTCTATAAATTAGTTGTTACAATTAATTAAGTTTTCGGTAACTTTTAAAGAAAAATATAAAAATATCGTTAAAATCATAATACTTGAAAGTTTCATTTGTAAAAATCGAGTATATATTTAATAAATGTTTAGTAAAATAATAATTTATATTCCTGCGAAAGTTTAATCTTGGTGAAAATAAAATTAAATTTCTTAGAAACTAGTTAAATTTATTTACATAAAAGTTAGTAATTAGTTAAGTAAAACAAAGTTTGAAAACACATGCTTAAGATGCGTGATTAGGAAAATTTTGGTTTGTTTGACACTCCATCGGTTATTTTTGACACATGGTGTCTAATTAGGGTTAGGCGTGAAGTGTGGATTCTGAACCACTACTAATATCCAAGATCGAGATGAGGAAGATTTTAATACTTGAATAAAAACGCAAATTTACACAAATTTTAGTTTTAAAATTTAAAGAAATACTAATATATTTGTGTTTGTTCACGTTGCTTAAAAATTGTAGTTCATTCCTTAAACATTATCATAGGTGCAGCACATGGACTAAGAATGACTGCATTCATTAAATGTAAAATTAGGGTAAAAAAAATATAAATGGATTACTGAATGATTCAAGCAAAGAACATTTTGTATACTGTACCGAGCTCCACGGGTTCGTGTCGATTGAGGGTTGAATAAAGCAACCACTTAATGAACACAAGACTTTTATTCGTAAAAACTTCACTAGATATACGAGATTCCCTCTGTAACAATCACAATTATACAGGTACAATTCGTCAGATATAATAAGAAACAGCTTCCAATCACAGGTCTCAAATACCTCAGACAGAGAACAACTAGCAGTCACAACTAATCGTCTTCACTCACTGACTGTCTTCACAAAAACTGACTCTTCCATGTCGGGTTGCGGTATTTATACCTGACTTGGCGGAGAAATCTACCAATTTCACCAAGGTTCTGGAAGCTTCTAGGCTATCTCGAAAAATACTGGTCCTAGAGCTTAGGTGATGGATGTTTCCAAAAGTATCTATTTCTCGCAAAGTCGCCAAAAATCTCGCCAACTGTCGCCAAATCGTTAGGAAATCTGCTTTTAAACTACAACACGTCTAAATACCGCAATTTTTGCCCAAAATGCGAGAATTTTCGATCTGTCTGAGATATTTTAAGACAAATACAATCATCATTTATAAATTTGTAACATTGCCCCCCTCTCAAACATTGCCTCCCGGGCAGTGCAATCCCCTGATAGGAAGCCAAATTTAATATAAGAGAATTTACATTGCAAAAGCATACAGAGCACATTACATACACAAGCAACTAAAAATACAAGAAAATAGAAAAGATTAAAATTATCTATACTATTTACAAAGAGACCATGGTCTACTAATTTTTAGTTTACATTACGATAAGGAGCTAATCTATCATAATGTACTACCTTTGGTTTTGAAGAAGATGATTTCCTTATACGAACCTTGACGTCGTTCAGTCTTTTTAGGACTGTGTAGGGACCTTCCCAATTGGCTTGCAACTTTGGAGAAAGTCCTTTACGTCGAATCGGGTTCCACAACCAAACTTTGTTACCTTCTTGAAATTCATGTCCTGTCGCTCTTGTGTCATACCTTGTCTTCATTCTTTCGGTCATCAGGTTTATTCGGCCTCGAACGAAGTTATGGACATCTTCAAGACGTGCCTTAAGGTCTCGAAGGTATTCCTCTGGCGATGAAAATGTATCCGGTGGACGACCAAACTGAAGATCACAAGGGAGACGAAGTTCGCGACCAAAGAGCATCTGTGAAGGAGTATATCCGGTAGTCTCATGGACAGCACTGCGATATGCAAGCAGAAACAGCGGTAGCTTCAAATCCCAATCTTGCTGATTTCTGGAAACCATAAGTGAGAGATTATTCAAGATGGTTCTGTTAAACCTCTCTACCATGCCGTCCGATTGTGGGTGTAGTGGCGTGGTCTGCGTCTTGTCTATTCCGAGAATTTGACACATTCCTTTAAGCACTACAGATGTGAAATTTGTCCCTTGATCAGAATGGATTTGTAAGCGTGTGCCGAATCTGGAAACCCATTGTTGCACTAGAACCTCGGCTACTGTAGTCGCCTCTTCATCGGGGATTGCAAACGCTTCAGGCCACATAGTAAAGTAGTCCATGACAACTAGTATGTATTTGTTGCCATTTGAAGATCGTGGTAAAGGACCCAAAATGCCTAATGCTATTTGCTCAAAAGGTGCTCCTACGTTGTACCGCTGCAACCTTCCTCGGCTACGTTTCTTTGGTCCCTTACGTGCCGCACAGTCATCACAAGATTGACACCATTTCTCTACATCTTGTCTAGTTTTGCTCCAATAGAAGCGTTCTCGAACTTTCTGTAGAGTTTTCATTACTCCAAAGTGGCCTCCAGTTGAGTACTATGCAATTCTTTCAAAACATCTGTAATTCTTGATTTTGGAAGAACAAGCTGCCATTTGAAATTACGTCCATCATCGGACTCCCATTTTCTGTAAAAGACACCATTTCTTATATGGAGTGAGTCCTAAAGAGCCCAATAATATTTAAAAGCAGAATTGTAGGTGGAGATATCCTGCCAACTTGGTTTCATACTGGAAGATTCTTTTAATTCTAAAATTGGATTTATATCTGGGTCTTCTTTTTGGGCTTCTCTAAGTCCTTTATCACTCCATGGGTCTGGTTTCGGTGGAGGTGAAACAGTAACTTGGCGTACCGAAGGATTTACTAACTGATAGTTCTTCTCTACTCTAGAAAAATATCGGCAGCTTTCATTACACGGTTTCCTTGATAGTGCATCAGCATTTTCATGAAGTGTTCCTTTGCAATCATGTATTTCAAAGTCAAACTCCTGGATTCGTTGAATCCATCTGGCTACCTGTCCTTCTGGATTTTTAAAATTTAAAAGCCAGGTTAAGGATGCGTGATTTGTCCGGTGCAAGAACTTTCTTCCATAGAGATAATGGTGGAAATGTTCTATTGATTTGACGATTGCCAGCAATTCCTTCCTGGTTGTACAATAATTTCGCTCCGATTTCGATAGACATTTACTCCAATAAGCAATGACATATTCTTTATCATCAATTTCCTGCGACAAAACAGCTCCGATATTTTCGTTGCTGGCATCTGTGTCTAAAATGAATAATTTTTTGGTTTGGGAATAGGCAAGAACGGGGGAAGAGGTCAACGCCTCCTTCAGTTGTGTATAAGCTTTCTCACATTCATTTGTCCATAGAAATCTCTATTTAACTTCTCTGAACTTGTGAAGGGGTCTGGCAATTCTTGAAAAACCCTTAACAAATTTCCTGTAATACGTGCATAATCCAAGAAAACTTCTTAATTGATGGACATCTTCTGGACGACTCCAGTCCTTAACTGCAGAGATCTTTTCAGGATCTGTTCTTACACCTTCAGCAGAGATAATGTGTCCCAGATAGCTTACTTCACGTCGGAATAAATTACATTTGCAAGGATTCAGCTTCAAGTTGGCCATTTTTAATTTTTCCAGCAGCTTTCGGATATTTCTTAAATGGTCTTCGAATGTGCGCCCTACAATAATGATATCATCCAAATGTACCAAACAGGCTTCGTGGGAAAGTCCTCGTAATACTGTCTCCATCAGGCGCTCAAACGTTGCAGGTGCATTGCAAAGCCCAAATGGCATGTCCTTGAACCGCCAAAGTCCTTGTCCTGTGGTGAACGCAGTCTTTTCTCGATCCTCAGGATGTATCTCTACTTGCCAATAAACACTCTTGAGATCCAAAGTCGAAAACCATTGTTTTCCGGATAAAGCATCAAGTGTATCGTCAATCCTAGGAAGAGGGTAACTATCTTTTTTTGTGATGTTGTTTAACCAACGATAGTCAACGCAGAATCGGGTAGAACCATCTTTCTTGCGAACTAAAACAATCGGTGAATCCCAAGGACTCTCTGATGGCTTAATAATGTCATTCTTCTGCATTTCCATCAGAAGATTATCCACCTCTTCCTGCTTAGCGAATGGCAATCTTCTCGGATGTTGTTTAATGGGTGGATGATTTCCTGTATTGATTCAGTGCTGCGTCAATTTGGTTCGCCCAACATCATCTGATTTCTTGGAAAAGAGATCTCCGAATTCTAATAAGAGATTTCTTGCAGCATTCCTCTGTTTATCATCTAATTCTGCACTCTGAAGGAGTTCATTAATTAGAGTGTCAGAAGGATCAGATAGTGTGACGTGACAATTTCGGTTAATACAGGTCACTGGAGTGCAAATCGCCAGCACTTCTCCTTCTTTTATTAGTTTTACCTTATTGCTTAGATTAGCAACTCTTACCGGGATTACATTTCGTGAAAGGTCGACGAGGGAAGAAGCCACTAATACTCCTTTACCGCTATTGTCAGAATCTGGATATTCAGTCAATCCATAATGAAAATTATTATCTTCTGAAAGAGCTCCGCAAACTATTGTCTCAGTTCTCGGTGGTAATGTTGTTTCACTCTTTGCAGTTATATGATGGACTGTTTTAATATCTGAAAATTTCGTCCTTTTTAAGACAAAATTTCGCTATGTCTTCAGAACATGAGTGTAGTTCATTATTTTTAAAATCTAACTTGAAATGGTTTTCTTTGAGGAAATCCAATCCAAGAATAAATTCGTAATTTATATCAGCGACATATGCCAAATGATGGTAAACGGCATTACCAAATTCAATGTTTAGATTGACTCTTCCATGCACTTTAATCTTATCATCTGTCACAGTTTGGAGGTAATGCAGGGCGGAGTCCAGATGAGTTTCTCACTAAGTTTGCGGGCCAAATCTGTCCTAATGATAGTTACGTTGGCTCCAGTATCGATTATCATTCTGCAGGGAACTTCGTTGACATGTTCCATAATGAAAAGTCCGTTGTCGCCGCCACTTACGGAAGAAATGTAAAACAATTTGAAATGGGGCTTCTGACTCTCTGGACATCTCCGCCCCGCGAGATGGCCACATATTAGTTTCCCTGCTGTGGTGGAAGATCATTTCCACCATCTTTTCGTTTCGGACAGTCTCTACGGACGTGTCCGACTGTACCGCAAGTCCAACACTGGATTTTCGTGTTTCTGCCATCTTTACTCAATTCTAAGTTACGAAATTTTCTCCACAGATCTTCGATTTGCTTTCTTAGATCATAGTCCATATCAGTAGCAGGGATGGCTCTGATTGAGTCCCAGTCTTTACGCGAGGCCTGCTGGGCAGCCTCTATCTTATGTGCATAGACTAGGGCAGATCCGATATCTTTGACATCGGCGAGTCTAAGTGTTTTCTGTATCTCTGGATCCCGCACACTATCGATGAAGTGATGGAGAGCCACATCTTGACGTGTCTCAGCTGGGCAGTCCGAAAATGCTAGATGGGAAAGTCGCTGAATATCGGCAGCCAATTCTTGCAGACTTTCACCCGCTTTTTGATAGCGGGACTTTAACTGTAGTCTGCTATATTCTTTAGTGCACTTTTCTCCAAACCGCAGCTCAAGCGCACTCGATAGGGCTTGGAAATCGTGCCTCTGATCTTACGGAAGAGTCACGAGGATGTCGGCCGCGTCTCCTCTTAAAGAAGCCGCCAGGTGAAACGCTTGGGCTCGGGGATTCCATCCATTAGCTTCCGCTACCATCATAAACTGTGTCTTGTATACTTGCCAGGATGATTTCCCATCAAATGTTGAGAGTTTAATATTGGTTAGGGAAGGCACAAATGCCACGTTGGATTCCTCATGTTTGTTTGACATTTGCTTCTCCAAGCTTTCAATCTTCTTATTCATATTGTCTAATGCTTCTTCAACGTTTTCTTCTATCTCCAGAACTTTAGTTTCAACTGAAGTTACCCTATCTTCCATTGCATTCATCTTCTCCTGAATGATGTTGGAGAATTCTTCTTTAACACTTACAATGTCCTTCTTAAGTTCCTTTTTAGGTTCCTCCTGTCCAGATTTTATCTCTTTCATCATCTCGGTTTTAATCTCTTCTTGTCCAGCTTTCATCTCTTCTTGTCTAGCTTTCATCTCTTCTTGTCCAGCTTTCATCTCCTCCTGTCCAGATTTTATCTCTTTCATCATCTCGGTTTTAATCTCTTCTTGCCCAGCTTTCATCTCAGCCATCTGCTCCGCTAATTTTTCGAGAACACTTTTCCTTAAATCCATATCTATTTTTCTTGTGACACGCTGCATCAACTCTTCAACCCCGATTCTGACACCAGTTGTACCGAGCTCCACGGGTTCGTGTCGATTGAGTGTTGAATAAAGCAACCACTAAAGAACACAAGATTTTTATTCGTAAAAACTTCACTAGATATACGAGATTCCCGCTGTAACAATCACAATTATACAGCTACAATTCGTCAGATAGAATAAGAAACAGCTTCCAATCACAGGTCTCAAATACCTGAGACAGAGAACAACTAGCAGTCACAACTAATCGTCTTCACTCACTGACTGTCTTCACAAAAAATATCTCTTCCAAGTCGTGCTGCGGTATTTGTACCTGACTTGGCGGAGAAATCTACCAATTTCGCCAAGGTTCTGGAAGCTTCTAGGCTATCTCGAAAAATATTGGTCCTAGAGCTTAGGTGATGGATATTTCCAGAAGTATCGATTTCTCGCAAAGTCGCCAAAAATCTCGCCAACTGTCGCCAAATCGTTAGGAAATCCGCTTTTAAACTACAACACGTTTAAATACCGCAATTTTTGCCCAAAATGCGAGAATTTTCGATCTGTCTGAGATATTTTAAGACAAATACAATCATCATTTATATTTTTGTTACACCTTAGTTCATTCCTTAAACATTATCATAGGTGCAGCACATAGACTAAGAATGACTGCATTCATTAAATGTAAAATTAGGGTAAAAAAATATAAATAGATTATTGAATGATTCAAGCAAAGAACATTTTGTATACGATTATGATATTATAATGAAGTTATTTTATATGTGATTTCAAAAAGTAACATCTTTTAAAGAGACAAACATGTTATAAAAATATTTTATAAAATTCATTAAGTTGTTGATGTTATTGACTTAGTGAATAAGTTAATAATTTTTGAATATTAACTTATTCACTAAGTCAATAACATGTAACATCGCCAAAATGTATCTTTTCCATATCTTTTGTGAATATAAATATTACTTAGTTATTTTAGATTTAATTTATTTTAAAGATTTAATTTTCTGGTTAAAATAGTAAAATTCAATTAACTTTTATTCACAAGATAGCAAATCAGTTTTTAAAGTTTAAAACGAACTTTTTCTCAAATCTCTTAGTTCAAAAACTATGAAAATATATTTTTGATTGAAAATAGGACTACTTTAAACGTTTCTACATTCAATAAATTTATTACAAATTAAATATTTTATCAAGAACTTCGAAAAAAACTATGGATATAAATTTTGTTCAATTTCCAATTCGATCATTTAGTCAAATTTAAAATCATTAAAAAATATCGATAATTTTATTTGATAAATGACAAGTTTTAAACTATAGAGAATCTTAAAGTCCTTATCTTTAATATTATCCCTCTGATAATAAATGTTGGAAATCACTATTAAGCTAGGGCTATTTTAATATTTTAACGTATGCTTACTCAATAGGAAAGTGTTTAGATATTGTATATTAAAAATTAGTGTTATTAAAAGATATAATTTTAACCTTCAAAAGCATTAGATCATTTTTAAATAATACTAAATCTCGGTATAAAAAAAGTAAATTATTGAAGAAAAGCATAAAACAATCATTTATAATTTTCAAAATGTATTCAATTTTCGTGTTTGATTTTATTGATCACGGAAAACCAAAACGTAAAATAAGGATATTTTAACTATTTGACGTTTGAATAACAGTTTCAATTAACTACTTTAATATTGTAATATTATTCGATTATAAAGTATTTAGATATTGTATATTAATAATAAAATTATATAGTGAAAAAGAAATATCATATATTTATACCTAAAAGTATTATAATCTTTAAAATGTTACTGGAAATAAATGTCACATTGTAATCATCGAACAAAAGCATAAAATGATTATTTATAATATATCTAAGATGTTTGCATTAAGTTTACATCATGTTCAAATTTTATTCATGTTTTCTTTTATTAGATTAATGAATAATTATTTTAAATTAAATGCATTTAAACTATCTCATACTAGATGTTAAAATAATTAGCTAAATTGTTAAATATTACAATACACATTATAAATTATTTAATATTTAAAACATACATTTTTCTACATAAGTCAATAAATTTTACTAAAATACATTAATTTTGCAATAATTGAATCATAAACATTAAACTAAATGGTTAGTCGATTTAAATATTCTTTTAAAAACTGTATGATTATTTATTTTGACTTAACTTTTTGGTACAATGCTTAAAATAATATGAGTACATGATCTTGTTGAGGAAAATTCTTGAAAAATTAAAATTAGTTCCCACTCTAAGCATTTTTAATTAATTAACTAAAATTAATACAATTAACATTTGTTTAAATTCTATTAACAATTTAAAAAATAAATTCTGTCAGTAGTATTCGAAAAATAATTGATCTTTATACCGTAAAAATATATTCTGTCTTTCCCACACACAGTAAAATTTAATTAATATTCTAAAATACTCAACATTGTAATTGAAGATCCATTTCCTTTAAAAATAAAATATGTGTGAATTTTAAATTCTGAAAAATAAATTCTATTTGAAATTAAATTCCATTCCTTTAAAAATAAATTTATATTATATTATACACTTTAAAATACATTTTATAATCTTTAAACATAAAAATTCTGTTGGAAATCACTACAAAAATATCTAAGTCATAATTATCCCCTCTGATAATAAACCATAAAAATCATTTCTTAAGTGAAGTCCGAGTAGCTCAATGGATAAATTAAGGGCTACCATTTTGAAATTCGTGGTTCCTACGGCTGGAAATGTTAATTCATCAAACGCTTAGGAAGTTTAGAAGAAATGTTTAAAAAAATAATTGAGAGTCTTGATGAAAGCTGAAAGAAACAACTGTTTTATAAATACAAAATAGAAGAATTCCAAGTCTTTATCTTTTAAAAGTTCAAAAACTATTAAAAAATATATTTCTGTTTTCCCCACATGGTTCTCTCAAAGGGTCATTACATATTTCGCTTTATTCCTCCTTTGTTATTGTGCAGTGGCCGAGGGCTAAAATGTTAATATGCCATCTGGTAATGTATTGCGCTTGTCATCTTCCCCGGATAGGACAATCTTATACACATGTATGGAATGAAACTCGTGTTTTGTGCTTCTGATGAGATTCATTGATCTGTATAATTCCTGCTGTGAGAATAAGCAACTTTTATAATCCTCGAAGGAGATCTTATTTTCAACAACACACTCTTTCACTTCTTTTGATTTCTTCACTAAACTTTCTTCAGTTTTACAAGCATACATTTTGGATCTTAGCCAGACAAATTCTTCCAAAGTTTTCCCCGCATTTTCATATTTCATTTTCCTCAAAACCTTTTTATTTACTCACAGCATTCCATATCTATTATTTTCCGGATAATCAGAGGTGTCAAAATAATTAATCATCTCTTTCATATCTTCATAAAAATCATCGGTCTTTATATCATAAATATAACTATCGGTATCCATATATAATAACTTAATTTGACCTCATATTTACACTTAATCACATTATAGTGAAAGTCATACATTAAATGCTTGGATAGGTCTAAGTTACTCATTCCAACATATATGGGTTTATCAAAGTTTACTTTGGTTTTATGCATGTGTAAGGCGGCTAAATTTTCTTCAAAAATGGTCCTTACTTTAAAATTGGGTTTAGCAATTAGCTTTTAAACTTTCTCCGCATCACAGCACTGTTTGATATAAAGCCTTTTTCTAATGGTCTCCATTGTTTTTCCAAACACTGAGTTATTCATCAATTTATAAAAATCTTTTTCTAAGTCATTGGTTGCTTTGGTTCTCAATTAAGTGTTAAAGTCTATATAATTCTTCAGCTAAGGTGCCAGTATAAATTGTAAAACTTTATGGACTTTATTCAGTTAAATTCCCATTTGTAAAAATTGTTTCAAAACCCTGTAATGAACCACATAATACTCTTTACTATGTAGGGTTATCAGTAATTTTGATTGTTTTGAGCCATCAGGAACTCTGTTCTCAGCTTCTAATGTTAGGTCCGAATGGAGATCATGTAAACATGCTGGATATTCCAAATCGCATTTTAGGATATAGATGATATCTGAATTGTCGGGGAACGTGTTTACATCTACATCAGTATACCCCCACGTGAAGCCATCCTATGGTAGAAATTGGCTCATTGCCCAGCCCTATAAATTATGAGCTTCCAAGTACATTAAATAATTAGATTCTTTACTTTTTTCAATGTTTTTCAAGTATTTATTATTGGTTTTCCATACCGATTGCAACACTGAGAGATTCCCTCTCTGGTTCATAAGTATCTAACATAAGTATCATATCATAATCATTTAATAATTGTAATTTGATTCCAGTTGATTTTAGCATAGCATCCCAGGAGCAGTGAAGTACCATTCGGGGTCTAGTTTATAAGTCTTCAGCAGACATCCCTAAAATTTTCCATGATATCAGCTAAGATCAGTACATCGGTCTTCACATACAAATCAGAATACTCGCCTAAATTTTTAATGTTGAAACTTTTCCATACTGTTTTAGCGTGATCATAAGTCCTCAGGTGATATATCCGACTCCGTCATTTCATTGTAAAACTCACTTTTGTTGAGTAGGTGAGTTTCATCACATTTATCCCTTGAGTCCATATAATCATACGGGTACACACCTTTTTTGGTAACGAGGTCTAATTTATCCTTGGAGAAGTATTTGGCTGTTTCTCTGAATTCTTTCACATTCTCGGCTAAACTATCGATGCTTCTAAGCATGAACCGAAATGAATCAAGAGATCTCAATTTTATTCCTGGTAACTTGATCTTTTCCCCCTCACCTGTGTCCAATTTTTTGCCCCGACTTTTTTACTAAATTGGATGTACTTTTTTTCAGTGTTTGGAATGACATTGATATGCCAATTATCACTCCCCAGTTCCTTTGTAAATAAACGAGAATCATAGCTGAACAGGTTATGAAAGAAAACTTGAATAAAAGAAGGATTTTTGTATAATAAATTATATAAATTATGTGCTGGGCCTCTATAGTTTGACTCATAATTTGATGGATCGAGTAAATGATCGTGATCTCTAACTTTTTCATGGTCCTGATTTTCTCCGATTGAATAAGGTGAGGGCTTATCTTTAATGTTTAGCTCGCAAATATGACATATATCAGCTGTTTGGAAATGCTCCTCATTTTCCGCAGTCATCTTGATTGGTTGCTTCTTATCACAGATTTCCTTTATCGCTAATGCTTCAGTCTTTAATGTATCATAAAATACACACCTGGACAATTGCTAAGGACGGATCACAAATTGTAATGAAGCATAACATTAAGCGAGACATGAGGCCTAGTAGGATAAAATATAGTTGCCACACTGTTCAGGCATTAGAATTAAGAATATTTATTGTTCTGGAAAGTACAAAAGCTGTGAAACATCTGAAAGAAAAAAAATGTTCATTTGATGCTGCATACGGAAAAATGGAACAATGCATCTAAAAGTAAGCAGGCATCTCTAAGAAAGATATCAGTACGGGATATGTCCACCGTGGAGTGTGATGCAACATTCCACTCGTCGTATCATACTTTGCACAACATTATCCAGCAGCTGTTGAGGCAATTTATCACATTCTTCTAGGAGTGCATGGATGAGAGTGTTCTTTTTTGTCGGAAGATAGTTTCGACCAGTAACTTGCCTGCCACACATTTTCAATGGGGTTTATATCTGGAGAACGTGATGGCCATACGAGGCGCTGAATACCATCACTGTCTAGACAATCTTGAACAGCGAGTGTTCGATGACATGTTGCGTTGTCGTCCATAAAACAAATTTATCACCGACAGCACCACGGAAAAGACGAACATGTAGAAGTAAAACTTCATTAATGTATCATTGACCCATCATAGTCCCATTCGCAACCACATGTTGGGGCGTGCGGTCATTGATCATGATGCCGTCCCACGCCATGACACTCCATGTCGGATATCGGTCCCTTTCCTGGATATTTTCTGGAAGATAAGCAGTACCACTCTCGCGCCAGATCAGTTGGCATCTACAATCCGATGACAGACTGAACCTACTCTCATCTGAGAATAGTACGCATGCCCAGTCCTGTTCATTCCAATTACGATGCTCACGACACCATTGCAAACGGGCAGTACGGTGCTGTCCGGTCAATGGGACACACACAACAGGTCTGCGCATCCACACCGCAAAGTCCATCGCCAAACGCAGCGCCATAATCTCCATTGACATCAAAGGTGCCTTCGACACAGCTCCTCACAACTCAATCAAACATGCTCTTGTAAGGAAAAACTGCCCTACAATTCTAAAAAGCATCCTTTTCAGCAACCTGATGGACAGAATGGTCGCAATTAATACAAATCAAGGGCTTGCGACACAGCATCAGACAATAGGATGCCCACAGGGTTCCTGCAGTGGCCCATTGATGTGGAATCTTCTTGCAGATGAGCCACTCCAATACAATTGGTTCATAGTTGCGAAATCTCATGATCCTCACTCCAGCATCACCCTGCAAGACTTCGCTGATGACTTCAGATTCGTTATTGCAGCCAGTAGCGAAAGGAAGCTGGGGAAAGCAGCCTCTGAGGCCCTTACTGGGCCTCAGAGGATGCTTTCCCTTACTGGGCCTCAGCTGTCAATGGACCAACAAGCATCACCTGGAAATCTCTGTGAAAAGTCCTGTTATATGTTATTTACAAAACTTCAATGTGGCCCACAAAGTTTCTGGGACAACCAAAAAATAAGAAGGTCTAAGTCCATTAAGCTTCTAGGAGTCACTTTTGATGAAAAATTCAATTGGTCCCAACATATAAAAATGTAAGGTGCCAAAGCTTCCAGGGTCCACCAACAACTTCTTAGGCTCGCGGAAACAACCTGGGGCTTCTCACAGAAGCAAAGAATTATCCTATACAAAATAGTTGCAGAACGTATTATCGCACACGGAGCTCAGATCTGGGGTAGGGACCTCCGCGTTAAAAACCAACTTCTCCTCAACAAGATTCAAAGGAAATTCCTGCTAAGCATATTAGGAGCATTTAACACCACAGCCACAGCTGCTCTACAAGCTACTGCTGGGATACTGCCATTACATCTCTTTATCAAAATGGAGACAAATATTAAGTACAGCCTGAAGAACACCACCAACGTTCAAATGGAGGAAAGAGTCAATAAATTGTCCATCCATCCAGGTGATTTTAATGTAGATAATCGCATAAGCCTAAACCATTCGATGCAGTGGGCTTAATGAAGTCCAAGATTCCTTCCAAATTTTTACGGATGGGTCTAAACTGGAGGGTAAAGTAGTAGCGGCATTTGTTGCAATACATCACAACTCTCAAATCCACTCTGAGAAATTCAAGCTTAGTGAACATAACACCGTCTTCCAAGCTGAGCTCTATGCAATACAACAGGCAACAAAATGGGCAATACATATTAATCACCCCTGTCACATCTGGTTTGACAGCCAAAGTGGATTTAAAGCAATTGGTAACCCAACTACCACTAGTTCCCTGGCAAGGAACATCCAAGCTGACCTAAACATAACCTCTTCACTCATCCTAGGCTGGATAAAAGCCCATGTTGGAATAACTGGGAATGAAATAGTGGAATCCTTAGCCAAGGAAGCTACTACATTGAATGATGAGCAAACTACTGTCCCACCCCCACGCTCCTACCTCAAAAAATGCTGAAAGATGAGATTCACCAAGAGGGGCTAACTCTATGGGATCAGGCCACAACGGACGCCTTGTCCATAACATTATACCATAGGTGAAGCGCTACACTTCTTGTTGTCAACGCCAAATTACTCGCTTCGTCACTGAACACGGGCCCTTCCCCACGTATCTCCACCGGATCGGAGCCCTCTCGCGTAACAACAGTGCTTGTGGAGGCACTGGAAGCCACTACGCCACCACCTGTCCACTTACTAGCTCGGGGAACTTTAACAGACCAAGTGAATATCTACGTCTAGAATGGACTCGGAACATCGTTAGCAACTACTATGCCAGACCTAAGCTAATTGCCCTCATTACATTCTTTCTCTATCATAGAGACTTAATCATACCAAACGAGAACGGAGATGATGATGATGACGATAGCCAAGGGGACCAGTTTGACTCGGATACGGAGTATTAGGAGCCACTCTCCCTCAACACCTATCTCGCCAGTGCTCAACTTCATTCGTACTCTTCTCATGATTACTAGGACTGTATCATTTGTACATACTCTCATCGCTTATTTTCCCACTCACAGAACATTTTCCCGCAGTATATCTACTTCTCTTATTTAATCAAGACTTTCACCAGTATTCTCTTCTCCTTGTTTGTTACTTTTATCACATTGTATTATGTTTTTATTGTCTTTACTCCGCAATTCTGCTTACCCTTTTTCTACTTGTATTCAATAATCTTGTTTGCTAAATTGCGCAAAATATGCAACTGTTTCCCCCATTCTTCCACCCTGTTGTTTCTTCCTTCCAGCAACTCCTACCCAAACTGTTAGAACCCTTCTTGGGTTAGGTACAGGGGACCTTGCTGGTGTTAACGTGAACAACAGGTTTGCGGGCTTATAGTCCTCCTCCCCTCAAACGTCTGGCAACAGTTTTTCGGGAGATCTGCTTTCCTGAGACAGCAAGAAACTGATTTGCTACCTGCTGAGCTGTGGTGCGCCTGTTCCTCTTTGCTGATAGGACGATATATCTGTCTTCTGCAGGCGTCGTACTTCTAACACGACATCCTCCGTGCCGCCTACTACACATTCCAGTAGTTTTAAATGAATTCCACAGCCGTAAAACAACGCTATGAGCGATGTCAAACTCCCTTGAAACTTCTGTTATTTTTCGCCCTTCTTTGATCTTTCCAATAATTCGGCCACGCATAAAATCATCTAAGTGATATCAGAAAGAGATGCCAAAAATTTCAAGTTCGTCCATTAAATCTTTCTTGTAAAATTTTTTGACTTGAAACAACATCTGTCCACACGCGTCAAAACCTTTAAAGCTCTTATGAACGCTATCACGTGATGAACAGACGTGGGAAAAAATTTTCATACGCATACTTCTTCTTACTATAACCAGCACTTATTCTAATTTTCCACATTTTTCTTCCTTTCATTTTGTGGTTGCTATGGATGATAGTGTTATCCGTCCTTAGCAAGGGGACTCCTTCCGCGCCATATTGAAAACGAGCGCTGATGTTAAGTCTATGGAGAAATTGAAATACATATATCTCAAGCTCTATTATATCTATTATTGCTATACCTTCACTTTTTGTAGGTTTTCCTAATGCACAAAAATAATAATTTATTTTGTTTTGAAATTTATTTTTAAAATTATTTTAACTATTTTTAAATTGGCTCAGTAACTTGATAATATGCTTAAAACATTAATAACTGAAAAAAGGTAAAAAATTTAGAAATTTTAAAAACAGACTTAATATGTACATATATTTACAAATCCCAACAATTTCTTTTTTTATACTTTATCTATGATAGAATTTTTGTATTTGTCCGCTTAAAACTTAAAATTTTTCGCAAAAATTAGCAACGCCCACATGGCGGATGAATACTTCGTTGTTTGAAAAATCAATCCAATCAATTGCATGCTTTAGTCAACAAGGTCCTCCTCACTCACTAAAATTTGAAGTTTGGTTTTTCGCTGTTCTATGAGATAATTTGTATGTTCCCTTCCCTCATCCCCAGCAAACGCTGCGGTTGTTCCTAGTATCCGGTATTTTCCTGTAAAAATATGCTTCTAAATTGGCGCGAGAAGGGACATTTCTTTCCCCTTTACTACTATATACGAGAGGCTCTGATGATTTCCCTGTGACGAATCTTCATCTTTCCAGAGCGGTCCTGCAATAATTTTCACGAAAAATGATGGGCTTATGGACATTATATATATATTGACTTTAAACAGCTAAATCTATTGAAAAAATTTAAAATTTATACAGTTCTCATGTAGAGTACTTTTTTAATTCTTTATTTATTTTTGATGCAATTTTTCAAGAAATATATCTACATGATATGATATTGCAATACATATCTATAGGCATTGCAAAATTCATCAATTCCATATTTTTTAATCTTTGTTTTATAAAAACTTCTTAAAATTTGTTGTTTTTCTTAATTTTATATTTGATTTTAAGTTTATTGCTTACTGAGTTTGGATGCAGAATTAACTTGAACATTTCAACAAAACCTACGAAATATTTATTTTTCCATGAAAAATATAAAAATTGTTTATTATTAAATATAAATAAATAATATTCCATGTATTTGCAGGCCATACAAAATGCGCTGATTATTTTTGCAATCGCCACAGTATTTCTGCTAATTTAATTTCAAAACTAAAAAACAGCGAAATTTATTTTAAATTAATGGAGGTGATGAACTTTTTAGCAGCAAATGCTAAAAGTTTGTTGTTTGATGTCACAAACAATGCAGTTGAAGAATTTAATTCAATAATTGCCAAATTTATTGGGTGAAAGCGGATTAATTACTGTTTTCGTCGCTCATATCAAGGTAGATGTGCCCCCTCAGGGGGTTTACCTTCTTTAGGTAAACACGGGTGTCACAATCCCGAGGTACCCCAGTGATCTGTCCTCTTCTTTCTTTTCCTCTCTCTTCTACTCTTCTGCTTTTTCTTCCTTTTCTCTTTCGTTGTGGTTGCCTCGAGAGAGGTTGAGGGCTCCCCTTGAGTAGTTTTCGCCGCTCTGTTGCTATTAGCTCCTCTTGGGGACTAAATCACTCACGTGTTTGCCGTGCGTGGAGACCCGTGTCCCTGGAAAGGAGGGTCCTGGTAATTGAGGCCCCCAGAGACCAACACATTACTTTGGCCTCTGCTTCAGGTAAACGGGAGGTGTGTTGTGGTCCTCAGCACATCAATCGGCTTTATTGATCAAGCGATCGGTACATCTTCTGGGTGACTCGTTAAGGGTGGAGGCCACTTCAGGGATGTACTGTGAGCGTATAGGATCTGGCTAGCACTGGTGCAGCTGATCTGCATCCCCTTGTTGGACTCGGTGGTGGGTGGTGCCGTCATGTCCCGAATTTTCCATTCTTACATATGGAAACTATCAATTTTTCAATTCTCCCACGGGAGCATATGTTTTCTATTTTAAAGGCAAAATACTATGTGGTCAAAAGGAAAGAGGGTACTTTTGACTCTGTATCCTCTTTCCTCATACATAAAGCAATTATGGGATCAATAGGAGAAGTGAAGAGCATACGAAAATTACGTTCTTGTGACTTGATGATTGAAGTGATATCAGACAAGCAATCAAGTCTGATAAGCAACATGAGTAAACGTGCTAACCTTAAGGTATCCGTCTGCCCTCATAAAAATCTTAACTTTTCGCGTGGTGTGATATCCGCTAAGGATTTTCTTAACACGCCTACGGACGAAATTTCAGAAAATCTAAAAGAGCAAAAGGTCTGCGCTGTAAGACGCATTCCTGTCAGACGAGATGGAAAAGTAATTAACACAAAACATCTTATACTGACATTTGCGACGCCAAACCTACCGCAGCATATCAAAGCTGCGTATATGCATCTATCCGTTAGGGCATTCATTCCAAATCCTTTGCGTGTGTTTCCAGTGCCAGAGATTTGGACACTCCAAAGCGGCATGCAGGGGCAAACTGACTTGCGCTCGCTACGCAGCAGTTGGCCACGACAGTTCATCTTGTTCTGCAAAGAAGAGGTGTGTCAACTGTAAGGGTGACCACCCCTCCTACGCTAGAAGTTGTCCAATCTGGATACTGGAGAAAGAGATCACTACCACCAAAGTTAAGAATAATTGTTCCTATCCTAAGGCGAGACGGGTTGTTACAGCTCGAACACCTCAAGTAGGTATTAGCTATGCGACTGTTGCTGCTAAAGTCACTAGAGCGGCAAGTACACAAACAGATGCTCTCTCACTCCCCATTGCTAAATTACCCATTACATCTGAGAAAAAGCCAAAATCCACCTCCTCAACCACTCCCCGTAGAAAAGCTCCGACGGCAAGATCTAAAGCCTTAAAGGCATTTAAACTAAGATCTGCAAAGGAGGGCAATTCTAGGCCCTCTATATTCACCCGTAAAGCCTTATACCTGGAGGCTGACACTGTTTCCTTACATCCCTCGGACGATGATCTATCGCTCGAGGAGATGTCAGATGACATGCCCTTCAGCTCCGGGAACGGAGCTTTTCAATCTTAAACATAACCTCCTTCATTTCTTGGAACTGTCATGGTTTGCGCTCACATTTTGATGACATCAAATCTATAACATCAGTTTATAGCCCCGCATGTATTGCCCTTCAGGAAACTTTCCTGATTTCTGCAAACAATATCCCCATGCGTGGGTATAAATGTTTTAGAAAACACTGTGGTGACGATAGTGCAGTGTCTGGAGGAGTATGCATATTTACATCCAATAACTTTCCTAGCACTGCCTATCCTTTAAATACACACTTACAGGCTGTAGCTGTACGAATGCACACAACGTGTTTACTAACAGTTTGCAGCTTGTATTTACCACCACATGATGTCATCCGCCAAGAAGAACTCGATGCTTTACTTGATCAGCTGCCAATACCAATTTTGTTGCTTGGTGACTTTAATGGTCATAATTCCTTGTGGGGAAGTAATGACACTAATTCTCGCGGACGTCAGATAGAGCAGTTTATTTCTAATAACTGTCTCTGTCTGCTTAATACCGACGAGAAAACGTATTTTCATGAACCCACAAGAACGTTTCCCACTCTCGATCTTGCCATTTTTTCTCCAATACTCCTGCTAGTGTTAAATTTAGTTGTAGGAAATGATCTGCATAACAGCGATCATTTTCCTCTTGTCATCTCTCAGATTGGAGGTAGTAGTGTGCAACAACTTGCACCTACTTACGTGTACAGTAGAACAGATTGGGCATTATTTACTCAATTGGCAGTTATTACGGGATTCAATGGTTATGATAGAGAGTATTGATGACCAGTATATAAAGTCACTGAAGCAATTATTACAGCTGCGGAAGCATCAATTCCCAAAAGTTCCTCTAAATTACGTCGACATTGCAAACCATGGTGGAATATTGAGTGTCAAACCACTTATAGGAAACAAAGGAAATTATGGGGGTTATTTCGGAGGTACCCCACAATGGAGAATCTTATCACCTTTAAGAGAGCAAAAGCATTAGCTCGCAGAGCCCTTCGTCGAAGTCAGAAGGAATCTTAGTCTAACTATATCTCTTCAATAACATCTTCAACACCTTGTAAGCAGTTATGGAGGAAAGTGAAAGCGGCTAATGGAATTTATCAGGAATTTTCTATTCCCATTTTGAAGTCCAGAGCTGCTTTATTCACTTCACCTCAAGAAATCGCTAATGTCCTTGGTGAAACTTTTGCTAATGTTTCAAGCTCAAACTCTTATAGTTCTTCGTTTTTAAGGATTAAGAGTCGTGCTAGAGCGAAAACCAATTCGTTTTCACCATCGACAGGCTTTGCCTTATAACTGCATGTTTCAAATGATGGAAATGAAGAAAGCTTTACAGCAGACCAAAAAAACCAGTCCTGGACCAGATGGAATTAACTATCAAATGCTTCAACATTTAAGTTTAGATTCCTTGTTGAATTTACTTCATTTATTTAACAGGATCTGGACTGAAAATGAGTTCCCATCTATTTGGAGAGAAGAAGCAATAGTAATTCCGGTCCTTAAATCTGATAAAGATCCTTCAGATCCTCTGAATTATCGACCAATAGCTCTGACGAGTTGCTTGTGTAAGACTCTCGAACGTATGGTCAACGCCCGTTTCGTATATGTCTTAGAAAAAAATAAATGTATACATATTAATCAGAGTGGCTTCCGTAAAGGGAGATCCACTCTCGACAATGTCACATATTTGGAGACACAAATCCGCAATGCTTTTGTGCGGAGGAACCATCTGGTCTCCATTTTCTTTGACATAGAGAAGGCGTACGACCGTACATGGCGATATGGTATTCTCCGTAGGATGTATGATTTTGGCTTTCGGGGTAATTTGCCGATATTTATGCAGAACTTTTTATGCTCCCGTGGTTTTAAAGTTCGTATTGGTTCTGTTTTATCTAATACTTTTAATCAACCTGAAGGTGTTCCTCAGGATAGTATTTTAAGTGTCACACTTTTTAATATTCATATCAGTAGCATACTTCATCAACTTTCACCTCATGTGCATGGTACCTTGTACGTTGATGACCTGCAAATATCTTGTGAAGGGTCTAACATGCATTTAATTGAGAGACAATTACAAACATCTGTTAATAAAATTGCTGCATGGTCTGCTGAGAATGGTCATACACTATCCCCTAGCAAGAGCAGTTGTGTCCATTTCTGCAGAAAGACAAGCCTACATAATGATCCTATCATACATATTAACAACACACTAATACCAGTGATCAATCAGGTAAAATTTCTTGGTGTGATATTTGACCGTAAACTAACCTTTCTTCCGCATAAATTACATTTGCGGAAGAAGTGCGAGAGATCGCTTAATATCCTCAAGGTGCTTTCAAATACATCTTGGGGTGCTGATCGCATGTCACTCCTCCGAGTTTATAAATCACTCATTTTATCGCATATTGACTACGGCTGTGTTGTTTATGGATCGGCAAGACTTTCTGTACTGCAAAGATTGGACACTGTTCATCACTCAGCACTCAGGGTATGTTCTGGGGCATTCTGCACACCACCCGTCCAAAGTCTATACGTAGTATGTCAACAATTACCATTAGAACTGAGACGAATGTAGCAGTCCATGGTTCCAGAATGTTCCATGGTTCCAAATACCTCTCTCATGAGATTATATGATGCTCGTCCAATGAGCATCCCACCGTTTCTCACACGAGCCAAATAACATCTGTGGCTCACAGACCTATGTGATATCCGGATAGAGAATACTGACCCATTTGCTCATCCGCCTTGGTATAACCAAACATATAATTTTATCAATACCTTTGCTTCACTACAGAAAATCTGACACAACACCTATTGTTTTTCAGCAGCTATATTCTTCTCATCGCTGTCAGTATCAATCATACAAACTTGTATTCACAGACGGTTCTAAAACAGCAGGACATGTGGGCTGTGGAGTTTTTATCAATAATACAGCTTTTAGTTACAGCCTACATCCATCCTGCTCCGTCTTTACTGCTGAAGCAACCACCATCTGCTATGCGCTTCAGCACGTGAATACAGATGACTCTCATAAATTTTGTATTTACACTGACAGCATGAGTATTATTGAAGCTTTGAAAAACAATAGCGTTACCTGCCATCCTGTTGTGTCGAGAATTTTCTCAGCATTGGATTCCCTTGCTGGCAAGGGATACAAAATAATATTTTGTTGGGTACCATGTCACGTAGGTCTTGATGGAAACGAGAGAGCGGATATAGCTGCAAAGGCAACTGAAGATCCAATTTTACCATCGGTTCCGCTGTCAGATGTGAGAAATGGTATAAAAAGATTTATATATTCCCTTTGGGAAGAATCATGGAACTTGAAGGTCGGAAACAAACTCCATAGCATTTTCTCATCCCTCACCTCATTATCAATTTTACCGCTACGAAGTGCAGATGTTAGATTGACTCGCCTTCGTATCGGACATACACGTTTCCCACACAGACATTTGTTTTTGAGTGAATTAAATCCTTGGTGTGAGACGTGTGATGAACCTTATACTGTGCATCATATTTTAATTTCATGTTCATGTTTTAACCATTTACGTATACACTTTTTTAATACAGATATTTTAACTTTACCTGATTTATTAGGGGATCCACCCCACAGAAACCTATTTGCGTTTTTAAGAGCAATAGTTTTTTTACAATATATTTAATTTTAAATTTTGAGTTTTATATATATATTTGTGTATGTGTTTATATATATTTATAGGGATTTTTAATTAATTCATATACAATTATTTTTATTTTTTAATGTTCTGAATGTTGCTTGGGTTTTTAAAAAAATGAATTAATAAAAAGAAAAAATAAATAAATGGAAAAAAAAATCGAAATCACAGTTTTGGCGCAGCATGTCCAATTTTGGACCTTGTGCCATAAAACCCAACCAACCAACCAAGGTAGATGTGCCGCGGCTGCTGTTTGCCACAACACAAGAAATCCGCACTCGAAGCTCCATAGAGATTTATACAATCCCTGGTGGCCCTGGAAAGATTTTGACTTCTACAGAACGTAAAAGGTCATTGAAAAGGTAGTTAACATCAGAAAGCAAGAAAAAAAAACAAGTTAAGCAAATTTCGTTTCGGAAATGAAACAAGACCAAGAACTTTGTTTCCAAATGAAATGTCAAAAATTATGGGAAAAAAGCCGAAAAGCCTGGTATGTCAAAAGAATCATTTATAAAAAAAAGGAATTATTTCTTAAAGATCTCCAGCTCAATGAAATCCAGCTAAGAGAGTTGGAAACATCAACAAGAGGTCAACGAGATTGTCATCAATGGTTGTTTGAAAGGCGAAAGCGAATAACTGCCTCTAATTTTGGAAGTTTTTGCTGCAAATTGCCTCATACAACCGTTGAAAATATTGTCCAATCTCTGCTATATTCTCATTTTGACAATGAAGTGATGAGGTATGGTAGAAATCATGAAGATGATGCAATTTTGTGTCCTAAAAATTTAGGGATTGCAATAAAAAATGTGGCCTATTTGTAGACAGCAAGGAACCATATTTAGGTGTAAGCCCTGATGGTTTAGTTGAAAAAGATGGTATCCTTGAAATTAAATGCCCATTTTCTTGCAAAAATTATACCCCACAGAAAGCAATTTTAAATAAGGAATTTAAATTTTGGAATTTAACAAAAGAAAAACAAATTGGTTACATTAACAAAAGACACAAATATTTTTACCAAGTACAAGGGCAGTTACATATAACGAAAAAAACATATTGCTTGTTTGTCCTATGGACACCGAAAGGCCACAAAATTGAAAAAATTTTAAAGGACGATTTGTTCTGGAAAGAAGAAATGGAGGATAAATTAAAAACACTTTTATCACGATTGCTTATTACCAGAGATAATCGATCCCAGATATATGCGATCAATGAAAATCAGAGATCCTCCATCTGTAATCGAAGCGAAAAATAAAAAACAATATGGCAAAATAAAATTAAAATAATTTTAAAAAGAAAAAAATCTCAAAAATATTTTGTATTCAGAAAACTTCTTAAAATATTAATATTTTTTTCCAGATATGTACATATTGTAAATACAAATTTCCTATCTTTAAATGCAGGATTATATATATATATATATATATATATATATATATATATATATATATATATATATATATATATATATATATATATATATATATATATATATATATATATATATATATATATATATATTATTGTGATAAAAATACACATATTCGAGCGTATTCTTATCACATTTCTTGAATTACTAAATGCACATCTTTGAAGAAATTTCTTCACATTTTATCTTTAGAGCATGAATAATTTTTTATTCATTCTCTTACATAGAATAAAAATTACATAATAATTTATTTTACATCTTTTTGAATATATTAATATACTAACAAAAAGAATATGTGATTACAATTCACATTTATGCATGTATGTACGCATTTAAATATTTTATTTCTTTTAGAAATTTAGATCAAATGATTTCAATTTTATAATCTTTTATGCATTTTGGTCTAAAGCATACGCAAGTGGAAGTTTAGAAAATTATTATCATTATTTAGCTACTTTTGTTAGTAAACTTATAATATTTTTATGGAAAAGTAAAGTTAATACTAGTAAACAATAAAAACGTTAAATATGTGGTATAAGACATCTTCGTTTATTGATGTCCTAAAACATATTTTATGTCGAAAGTAAAAATTATGACGAAATCAGTTCAAAAAGGAATTGCTGAGATGCGAAAATGCTTTTTACAAAATGTATAAAATGCCACTATTGAACTTAGTATAATAGCTCTTATACTTTTCGAAAATTAGAAAAGGATAAAAATAAAAGTGATGGCTGAACTGCCTTTTCGTTTCCTGGGTGCGATCTGGAATAGAATTCAACTACCAAGCAAATAGGGTCTGCGTATGCGATTTACTTACAGCCATGAAAGAGAGAAAATTTGCTCATTACGCATTCTTTCCCACCTTGACCCCAGTGTAGTAGTGTAAAACTTTTTTGGAATCAACTAGGATTGCTCTTTTCTCATTCAGTTTACCTTGCAATATATGTATACACACACACATATATATATATATATATATATATATATATATATATATATATATATATATATATATATATATATATATATATATATATATATATATATATATATATATATATATATATATATTTAAATTGTCGCTTGATACTTTAAAATGAACACTATAAGATCATTATCTTCAAAATGTTATGATTTTTGGCGAGTTAAAATGAGAATAAATATGCTAAGAATTAATATAAAAACAATAATTGAAGATGATGTTATAAATTTGGCTGCAAGCTTGGAGCTCTGACGTTGGATACCTGGAGTTCTAAAATTTTATTACAGATAAAGAAAATTTAAGAAATTTGAAAATAGTATATAATTGAATTTAGATGAAATGTGAGACCCTATAATCTAATTTATGACAATTTGAGAAATGAAATATTTAGAGTATTTTGTCATGTTTATGATTTTATTGAAAAACTCTTTATATATTTTAATTTGTTGAGAGGCTAAACTCTACACACACACACACACACACACACACACACACACACACACACACACACACACACACACACACACACACACACACACACACACACACACACACACACACACACACACACACACACACACACACATATATATATATAGATTTTGATATATAGGTATATATTATTTATTTTATGTTTC